>OX246745.1:30121587-30329324 GCA_945910005.1 Isoperla grammatica
AATCGCTCTTGAGTCTGCCCAGATGAGTTTACAGGAACCCGACGTTTTTCAGTGTTTACACAGACGTCGTTGCAGGGTCAAGAATTGAATGTAAACGTGTACATTTACAAAATATATAAATTGATATTAACACAAATTAAAACAAGTACAACTTTTACTTGTAGGACTCAATTAAATATATTAAACGGTCTTCTTTTCTCTTATTAATATCTATAGTAATTTAAACAATATTAAACGTTAACCTTCATTGAAGTATTTAACACATATAATAATGTTGACAGACAACTCCTCGTGCTCGTATTATTTGCCGCATTTCAACGCCGATTCATTCAACCTAATTTAGGTTGGTAACAGGTCTCCAAGATAAATTTCACTAAGAGAGATCCTGAGGTAACACGTGTTAGCAAGATTACTCAAATTTGCATATTATAATTTTTCACATCAAAGTCTAAGAGTCCTGTTAAGCACCACGCCTTTCTTACTAATAACCCGCAGTAAGCTTTCATAAGCTTATAACGCTTTCATAAGCTTATAACGCTTTCTTAATTGTGACGTGATGCTACAAGTTTTTTAGATGACAAATCAGAACTCGGTGTATTTTGATCATCATCCAGCATATCAAACCACTCAATCGGAAGCGGCATCAATAGGATGTATGATTAATGATGTATAAATACCAATGCCTTACGTGGGCCCTCATAATGATATCCCGTTAGCACACGCAATCACGGCATGTTTCAGTATCTCTAATAACTTGCTACTATCTAGAGAATAAAGGTATTAAGGGGAGGGATAGTCTAACAGCCGGTCTTGCAATCTCCTAAAAGGAACGTTATTTGTAGCAATAAAGCTATTTTGAGTATTTCAAGAGTTTTGATTGGTCGTTGCCATAAAGAAAACAAGCTTTTCGACGAATAAGTAGTTATTAGGACCTTGTCAGACCGGACCATAGTGTTTAAGTCCTCTCAAGAATGATATGGATTCACCGCGTCGAATCATTGAGACAGTGGTTCATAAACTCTATACATACTAAACATTTAATATTTCTTATATTAAGAGTCTGCGGTAGCAGGTCGTGAGAAGTCAAGGTTTTCTGATCATATCTTTAAAATATCATTTAAAATCAAAATTGTAGGAAGATACACAAGACAAATATTATCAGGGTCTTCAGATAGACCCGATAAGGTCTGCGGCCGGTTGAAACTAGTTACGCTGGGACTAGTTTATCATCAATTCGCTCTAACTGGACAAAATAACCCTACATCTAATAATTAATGTAACGTGATGATGAAATGACTGTATGTTTATGTATGCAGGTTTGTGATTGGCCAGTACGTGGCCATGGCGGGTGATGTCATCAGGCACGTGGCGATGAAATGAGTGTATGTTCATGTCTGCAGGTTTGTGATTGGCCAGTACGTGGCCATGGCGGGTGATGTCATCAGGCACGTGGCGATGAAATGAGTGTATGTTTATGTCTGCAGGTTTGTGATTGGCCAGTACGTGGCCATGGCAGGTGATGTCATCAGGCACGTGGCGATGAAATGAGTGTATGTTTATGTCTGCAGGTTTGTGATTGGCCAGTACGTGGCCATGGCGGGTGATGTCATCAGGCACGTGGCGATGAAATAAGTGTATGTCTGCAGGTTTGTGATTGGCCAGTACGTGGCCATGGCGGGTGATGTCATCAGTCACGTGAACATCAGTAAAGTGGCGGTTGAAGACGGAGGGACTTACGAGTGCTCTGCCGAGAACCGAGTAGGGAGAGCTGTTCACGCGGCGCCCTTAAGGGTCTATGGTAAGTACCCAGGGGACGGAGGTCTTTTTGACAGGGACATTGTTTACAAAACGACGACGCAGACGACGGACGAATAGAAAAGACACATTTTAACACCCAGAGAATTCCCTGGAAAGATGATAAACGATCGAGAGAAGTACGAATTGAAAACGAACATTTGAATCCGTAGAGTGAATACACTTAACAGTTAACTGTGTGTTTGTGTGAAGTGGCGCGGATAAGGAGACACAACATCATCGACAAGCTTGGTTGATGATTTAGGCAAGGATTTTTGCAGTGTTGTAATGCCACTTGCGGGTTCAGGTACAGCAACAGTGAAAGGATCTCTGATAGGTCTTATTTCTTAACAAACTGAACAGCAATTCATAATTCCGTCAATCAATTTTCAAAGGTAAACATTTTAATATTGATTAAAGAATATTGATCGTTTATGTCTATGCTATGAGTAACGTTCTTGTATGAGGGCGTCCTGACCTCTACCGGACTCGCAATTTAATAACTAGATATTTTGTATTTTAGCATCTATATGTGACCACTGATTTATATCCTTAAAACACAAGCTATTAGACTGGACTATTAGACCATGGACGTAAATGTGAATGTGTTTGTGAACAATCAGGTTCGTGTTTGAGTTCTACGCATTTTTTTTAACCTGCTACTTTCTTGGCATACAAATTCCAGCAGATTCGCCGACTCAGACGGAAAAGATAATCTGCTTGTTCCCGATTAGAAGCGTTGTAAATTGAAATACCATCCCAGCTGACCGCAGACAATGTTGCCAGGCTGACCGCAGACAGTGTTGCCAGACTGTCTTTTCAAGCCTCTTTGACAAAACAAATAAAGCGTTATTATGGAAACCAATGGGAGGCCTAACTTTTCTTTGCTGTGTATCTACTGTCTGTCTACTGTCTACAGTAACTAGGGGTGACTTTCTCGTTATCCCTTAAACCCTGACCGTCACCCATGTTGCTGTTTGACAACAGGGCCGAGCCGCTTTTGAAACCGAGAATGATAATCTTTTCAAAAGGAGTGAACAAATCTGGGTATATTGTCCCTTTGAGGAAAACGAATGTCATCAAGTGAACTATAATATTTGGGTCTTACCTTTAAGATACGTTGGATTATTCTAGACAATTGGTTTGTCAACGCGAAAGGAGATTGAAACTGTAACAACTTTCTCACTAGACCGAACACGACCTCAAAAAATGTTGATGTTTCAATTTAAATTTGAATTCATTGCATTGGCAAGTCTACGTTGCAATAGTGTATCATCATGCATGATATAGGTTGTATGAAAGCTACAAATGTATATACAATGTAAACTTTTTTTGAAGTCGCCATAAACAGAGCTTGAGTAGACAGCAACAAACATGAGTCAATAATATAGAGCCAGATATAACTTAGAACTTAATAACAACGGGGTCAACGACCAAGCTAAAGGTTATTATCTAAAATGCATTGCACTAAAAACTCACTTCTAAAAATTAAAATTTGTACACAGCATAACGTATCTATTTATATTTCTAATTTCTGACAGGTTTTTTGAACGCATTTTGGTAAACTAAGAATCCATCTATTTCAGAGGCTTGTTAATATCTGTGAATGTCTGTGTCTAGGGATGCCTATAATTCGCAAGATGCCACCCATTTCTGCAGTGGCTGGGGAACACATGATGGTCACTTGTCCAGCGGCTGGATTCCCAATCCAAACCATCACCTGGGAGAAGGGTAAGTAACCCCCCCCACACCCACGTTCCCACCAGCATTGGCAGTATTCCCAGTATTGGCTCTGGTATTTAGGGTAAATCAATTGTCAATTGTATTCTATGATGACTACTGCCAACGGAGTTATGGTTTCAGACACACAGTATAATTTTTTTTTATAAAAATGTTGGTATTTTTCTTTCGCACTTTTTGTCTTGTGAAACGAGTTGTGGCGTCCAACTGGTATGAATGACTATTATAACTCAGCTCTAGACATCCCTTAAAAATATTTTAGCTATTTTTGTGCCGAGATGTTCAAAACGTTAATTTCAAACCAATTATTAATATTTATAGAGTTATCGTAAAATACTGTAATGAATTGAGGTTCAATATAAACTTATGTTGAAATTTGTTTTAATTCTGAATGAATCATGTTCATAATGTGGTCGGAAGAGTGAGATAGTTGGTTGTGGCCAATGGGGGTCGCGAACTCGTCCAACTATTCTTAGTCAGTGTTTTAATGGGTAGGACCGTAGGATAGTCGGCAAAAAGCGTTATTATATTTTTACCTTTTGTGTTTAGTTTGAAATTAAAACTAAATATATTTTCCATACGTGGACACTAAAGTAGACGTAGCATGAAACAAAATTTAGTTGAAAGGCCATTGTTATATACAATTGGCAAAATCATAGTAGCTACGGAGTGAACGTGTATCAGAGACTGTAGCTACTGTGTTAAGCACAAAATATACTTTTTTTTCTATGTTATATTCTTTTTAATTCTATAAAATATTTAAGATGTATAATTTCTGCCTGAGGATTGTCTGATGTGTACTCTTTCCTCCTGCACTGCGATCATGTAACTTTGGTAGATAGCGTTCGATATCGTTGAAAATTGTACGTTTGAACGATCGTAGCTCTTAAATGCAATTCTGTACAGCTCGGTAACGCTATTAAACGTTGAACACTCATCCCGGGGATGACAACTAGCCATAGTTGCAAAAATATGGGACGTAAACACCAAATACCATTATTATCATCATCACGAAAATCGTGCGCGCCTCTCGATCACGGGCACCCATGGCCATTAACAGCTTTCGATACCAAAAATGGTGGAAAAGACGGTGTTTTAACGACTTTATTTCACAATACTAAAGTAGGACGAACTATACCTTTAGAGTTTAAACCTACCTCTAGAACACAGTGGAATATTAGAATAAATACGTGCTGTGAGTAGTTACTCTATCGCTTCTCAGTAAAGTGCAAATTTTGATACATTTTGACAGACTTTCAATAAAAACAAAATACTGCCAATGTTGCTCACAGCTTGCTGGATTTTGACTAGTTCCTGTGAACTTCTTCGAATTCTCGACTCTCATTGACTACACAATAACGATTTCAACGTTAGCGACCAAAGTTACATGATTGCAGTGCTGATGCAAGAACCTGCTAGCTTATTACTATTGCAATGGTTTGTCCTCTCTAGATGGGCGTGTTCTACCCATTAACCACAGACAGACAGTCCACCCCAACGGGACCCTCTATGTGGAGAACGTACAGCAGAAGACGGACCAGGGCAAATACACCTGCCAGGCTAGGAATCGCCAAGGTCATTCCGACAGGGGTAGTGTTGACATCAACGTGATGGGTAAGAGTAACACGACTTCGAGACAGGTTTTACACTTTCACAGAAAATCAACTGTGTTCAGATATCAAGATATGAGGCCTTCAACAGGATCTAACAGTATTGACTAAGCGTGAAGCCAGCCGGCCAGGTAGGCCTAGATTCCTGTGCAGTGACTTCAAGGAAACCATTCAAATAGTTCCATAGGCCAGTAAACTTCCCCCTTACCAAATGTTATACAAACTTTATTACCTTGATAATTTTCTTTTAAGGCCACATGCATAATTCTTTAAAGTGGTGGTGAATCCTCTAAGAATTAACTTCTAACACAGATAGGCATATACAAAATCAGTATCACAATTTACCAGGAACAATATTTGTTACATTTTACATTTAAAATGTATGCATGCACAATTACATATATCTCTTTCATTGTGTGGATTTAAAACATATATATAATAAGCAGGATGTTTTCTTATTTTCAGCGTTTCTGTTCAAGGGATTTCCAGGTGAAAAATAAGCAATACCGACGCCTGCGTAGCATTCTTTCACTCCACGTGAACCAGTTTCAAAAATATGTTTCTTCAGGCATTTAAGAATAGGTTATAAAGCGCATAAAAAGCATTAAAACAGCTACGATACGTGTACCATGGAAATAGTTAATTAATTACTTGAATATTAATATATTGGGCAAACTTTGAATATCTTTTTACTATAAAACCCAAATCCATAGCATTATTAAGTATCTAGATCTTCAGTATTTCAAACAAGGGATCCTCTTTAAGTGTAAGAAGAATTAGCCCAACTTCGTGGATGGAATTAATTTCTTGCGCGTGTCTTACTTAGTTTGTCAAAACATTGAGCGGCTAACAACTATCAGGACAAACAATTGCTGGTTACTCCGCCTTGTTACCTACATTCTTATAAAGTATGATATTTCGAGGTTACCTTTTCCTATTTAAAGGTCGATATCGGTTGTTTAATTTTTCACCTGGCATGCCCTTTAAATGTTAAATTATAGAAATGGAGGTATTGATTACAGAGGTGTCTCGATGCATGTTCTATGTTATACGTCGGCGGATGACATCATACGAATTTCGTTTTCCACACCTTTTGAAAAGATTTTCTTCCCCTGTTTCGAAAGCGGTTCGGCCCTGTTGCCAAGCAGCAACATGAGTTCCGGTTAGGTTTTAGTGGATACCGGGAAAGCCGCCCCAAGTTATTGTAGATACAGACAGGACATACCTAAGAAAAGTATGTTTTTTTTGGACCTCCCCTTGGTTTTCATTATTACGCTTCATTTGGTTTGTCAAAGAGGCTCACAAAGAAACGACAGCCTGGCAACACTGTCGACAGTCAGCTGGGATGGTACTTCAATTTACATCAATTGTAATTGGTAATAAGCAGATTACTGTTTCCCGCTGAGTCGGCGATTATGCTGAAATTCGTATAATGTAAACGGACAAACTATACCACACGAGGCCACGATTTGAGGCAGTGGGGTTATTTCCTGCTACCGGCAATCCTGGCTTGGTGTTTACCAAGGCAATGCAAATGCTGGTAGTTAGTCGTTAACAAATCCCTTGAAGATTCCTTTCCAAATAACCTAAGATCCAAAGACACCTCGGTAGCCACCTGACGCCGTAACAGTATTCCTAGTACTTTTCCTAATTGCCATCACATTATTATAGAGATCCCAGAACGAGTTCCTGCACTGGTATGTGGGTAAACGAAGCCATATAGTAGACCTCACGTAACTAATCTCATGCTGATGAAATACTCGAGTCCAATCGTACTAGCTTAATTTGCTACTTTTCTTTTTTTGATATCTAGTTGGAACGAGACAAGTACTGGTAGTGATCATTTGTGACCGTGTAGGCTGTTGAAATCTCATACATAATAAGTGTGGCCAGTACTGGTAGTGATCATTTGTGACCGTGTAGGCTGTCTCATACATAATAAGTGTGGCCAGTACTGGTAGTGATCATTTGTGACCGTGTAGGCTGTCTCATACATAGTAAGTGTGGCCAGTACTGGTAGTGATCATTTGTGACCGTGTAGGCTGTCTCATACATAATAAGTGTGGCCAGTACTGGTAGTGATCATTTGTGACCGTGTAGGCTGTCTCATACATAATAAGTGTGGCCAGTACTGGTAGTGATCATTTGTGACCGTGTAGGCTGTCTCATACATAGTAAGTGTGGCCAGTACTGGTAGTGATCATTTGTGACCGTGTAGGCTGTCTCATACATAATAAGTGTGGCCAGTACTGGTAGTGATCATTTGTGACCGTGTAGGCTGTCTCATACATAATAAGTGTGGCCAGTACTGGTAGTGATCATTTGTGACCGTGTAGGCTGTCTCATACATAATAAGTGTGGCCAGTACTGGTAGTGATCATTTGTGACCGTGTAGGCTGTCTCATACATAATAAGTGTGGCCAGTACTGGTAGTGATCATTTGTGACCGTGTAGGCTGTCTCATACATAATAAGTGTGGCCAGTACTGGTAGTGATCATTTGTGACCGTGTAGGCTGTCTCATACATAATAAGTGTGGCCAGTACTGGTAGTGATCATTTGTGACCGTGTAGGCTGTCTCATACATAATAAGTGTGGCCAGTACTGGTAGTGATCATTTGTGACCGTGTAGGCTGTCTCATACATAATAAGTGTGGCCAGTACTGGTAGTGATCATTTGTGACCGTGTAGGCTGTCTCATACATAATAAGTGTGGCCAGTACTGGTAGTGATCATTTGTGACCGTGTAGGCTGTCTCATACATAATAAGTGTGGCCAGTACTGGTAGTGATCATTTGTGACCGTGTAGGCTGTCTCATACATAATAAGTGTGGCCAGTACTGGTAGTGATCATTTGTGACCGTGTAGGCTGTCTCATACATAATAAGTGTGGCCAGTACTGGTAGTGATCATTTGTGACCGTGTAGGCTGTCTCATACATAATAAGTGTGGCCAGTACTGGTAGTGATCATTTGTGACCGTGTAGGCTGTCTCATACATAATAAGTGTGGCCAGTACTGGTAGTGATCATTTGTGACCGTGTAGGCTGTCTCATACATAATAAGTGTGGCCAGTACTGGTAGTGATCATTTGTGACCGTGTAGGCTGTCTCATACATAATAAGTGTGGCCAGTACTGGTAGTGATCATTTGTGACCGTGTAGGCTGTCTCATACATAATAAGTGTGGCCAGTACTGGTAGTGATCATTTGTGACCGTGTAGGCTGTCTCATACATAATAAGTGTGGCCAGTACTGGTAGTGATCATTTGTGACCGTGTAGGCTGTCTCATACATAATAAGTGTGGCCAGTACTGGTAGTGATCATTTGTGACCGTGTAGGCTGTCTCATACATAATAAGTGTGGCCAGTACTGGTAGTGATCATTTGTGACCGTGTAGGCTGTCTCATACATAATAAGTGTGGCCAACTCTTCTAAAACGCCAGAAATCTGTTGATTTGCTTTGAAACAGTTTTCATAACATGGGTGGTATAGATAAGGATCCGAGGTCGGCATGAGGCTAGTGGTATAGATAAGGATCCGAGGTCGGCATGTTTGAACATGGCGAGACTACGTTGAACCGGATGTTTGTATGTTCCCCTCGATCTACACACACATCCCACTTACGTGCTTCGTACTAGCAGAATTATTACAGCGTAAATTTACCGTTCATTTATCATGTTATCTCAAGAGTGCTTTACCATGTCGAAGTAATAACCCAGTATCTTGCGGCCTCGTAAACACATAACACACTGAATGATAAATATTTCTTGTATTATAAACAGTAGGGTGGATATTTTATTTGGTAAATGCATCGATAAATAGAATCATCAAAAAAAAAAAAAAAAAAACTTTACTGATAAATATGAAAACATTTAACATAGAGTATCAAGTGGTTACGAAACAACATGGTGCCGCGTCCTAACATTTTAGATTTGGTGCAGCATTCTTCAGACATAATGGAAGAACAGTTAAGTCAAGCGGGCTTATTTCGTATAGACTATCCATCCACTTTAACGTACGTCAGGAGTTACGTTAAACCTCTCATCAGATGAGCTAAACTCATTTGAGAGAATTACACTGGCGTACTTAAATGCACTATAGTCTACTGAAGAGAATGAGCTAGGTTGTCCAGAAATAGGCTTCGTGCTCATAAATGTGTAGACCTTCATCAGCACTGCAGACACCAGAGTGGGATGAGACATGATACCAGTTGTCTTTGTCCCCTTCGTCTTAAATCTGTGACTAGGTATAATACGTTGCAACACCTAAACAATCAACACACGTGTTGCCGGGAGTGGAGGAAACTGTCTCCCTCACATGATTGAGTGAGTGAGTGAGAGAGTGAGTGAGTGAGTGAGTGAGGATAATTAATATCTGCCTCCATTACAGAACCACCCAGCATTTACCCATTTTCCATTGAGAGCAGTGCCCGTCTGGGTGAGCGGTTGGGCTTACAGTGCCTGGTGACAAAGGGAGACGCCCCTCTGTCAATCCGTTGGCTCAAAGACGACGTCGATGTGACGAGCCTAGAGTTGCCGGCGGTGACGGTGCGCGCAATGGGGGACTTCAGTAGTACCCTGCTGATAGACCGTCTTAGTATCGAGCATGGCGGCCATTACGCGTGTGAGGCGAGCAACGCTGCTGCTACTGCATCTCACTCTGTGTTGCTGGCAGTTAATGGTATTGTCCCACGCTGAGTACTGTTCTAGCTAGCAGCACATGGCACACGTCACACGTCCCAGCACTCCAATGCACTCTTGCACCATGCACTTTGCACATTCCAGTACCTCCCGAGATCACGCCATTCACGTTCTCGGAGCTGGCGGAAGGAGCGCGATTCCAGGTCGCTTGCACCGTGCATCGCGGAGACTTGCCCCTGAACCTGACGTGGCTGAAAAACTGGGCGCCCCTACCGAGCCATGTCCAGTACACTCGGTTCAACAACTACTCTAGTATTCTGACCATGAGTAATGTCAGGCGTGGCGACAGCGGTAACTACTCGTGTGTGGCGCATAACCCTGCGCGCGCCACCACGCACACGGCAGAACTCACCATCAGTGGTAACTTACGCATGACCTTGGCACTTGCACAATAGCAGTAGATAGATTCTCTTTACCTTTACAGGTCTACAAAGCAATTGATTTATTTGTATTTATTGTCTATACCTACTGATTATCAATAAGGGATATTAATTAACGTGTTGAGAAAGACAACGAGTAATAATACTTCATTATGCAGTAAAAATTGAACAAATTCAAATCCTTGAGACATTAAAATAATTCAAAAAGTTAAGTCCAGTAAGAACACATCAATATAGTTATTTTAACACATTATTGGTAATAATTGTAAAATTAACTACATACAACAGAAATCATTAACATTATTGTAATTACTAATTTTATAAATGTAGACAAATCCGAATAGTGCACTTGTTAGTGGAACTCCAGGCAAACAATATCACTAAACTAAATGTACACCAGTCTTGCGCTCTCAATGTTGCTAACCTATATAACTCATCTTGAGTAGGGTTCCGTGAGTTGATGTTCAAAGTAATTTATCCCCACCCCTCTCTAGATTATTTCCTGGGCTTAAAGTAGAACACGCAGGTGGGTTGTATGACTTGTCTCTTAACCACCCCTAACAAATCTTGGCAGCCTAAAGAAATCTATTCCGAAAACATTTAGTGGAGTGCCGGTTATTTGCATAATTTGAAACAGACGTTTAGTTTTGTTTCTTGAGAGGGTGCTTGGATTTATTGCGATAGTTAAAGCGCGGCCCAGCCGTAACTGTGGTGGTTTCGGCAGTTATATCATTCAGTTTGCGAAATAAATTGTTTTTGTTGGATTTAGTTTCTTAAAGAATATTTTTTTTTCCCTAGACACGTTATATCTGACATACACGAATATCTGAAACGAAGGAACTCAAAAAAGGAAGTCAGTTGTGTTCTTAGTATACCTACGATGAAAAGGCAAACTCAAGTGAACAAAGGGAAGAATATCATTACTATGACGCCTACGCTGGCGTTTGTACTCGGAAACGTGGGAAGTTTTTTAAGTCCGAGACATCTTGTACTAGTCATGTTTTTGAATAACTTTCTCACCACTTGTATTTAAACAAGCCTAGATTAGGCGTTTTTTTACCCATATCTCAAACAATCCGTATTCGCATTTGGGAAAGTGTAAGCACAAGCTGCGGTCCCGTTACAACTAATGTGGCTAATTTTGTGATCCGTAGGTTTATTAATTATCAAATTTGATGAAGTATTATCCCTTCTGATTACAGCACAGGTTTGTAATTCATTTAAGTTTTTTAAAACTGCCTGCTTCATTTGAAACGTTTTCAGTGTTTTGTAGATTTCTTGACATATTACTAGAGAGAGTAATTTCGTGATTTAAACATTGGCTGTTATCTATACAACCTCGTCAGACAGATCTGCTTTGAATTTGTTCCCTTTAATGTCTTAAAATCAATCCATTGTAGTAGTTCGTATTTTATGGCGCCTAAACATAAGTGTATCTATCGTACATCCACCTTTAATACTAAAACCACGTCGCTTTAGGGGGCGTATGTTTTTGCTACAGAGCGCCACTTGATCTGAATGCGTGTCAGTTTGACGGGACTAACAATGGAAATCTTTCTTTGGACATCAACTTCACCATCGTCTTCTGAAAATAAATCAGCCCTAAGAGGAAAGTCAACAGAGCTCACACCAAACAGCTTGTGATCCCAAAGAGTTTAACGATTGTCTCTTTTAGTTCCCCCCGAATGGGTTGTGGAGCCGCGAGACCTGAGCGCCATAGCTGGCAACACTGTTCCGCTGCATTGCCAAGCGGATGGTTTCCCGCAGCCTAACATCACATGGCGCAGGGCACATGGTACGTAGCACACAATATTCACAATAAATAAATAAAATGCATTTTTATTTATAGTCTACCCACTCATTTACAAGAACTGATTGCCAGTAGGGGACAATTTCTACAATTTATTAAGTTCTTCGTTGCACATGTGCACCAGTATAATATAGATGGATTCAAGTCAAGTTATAAAATAACCGAACCGGAAATCGAGCTCCGGACTTTCTGCATTGGAATCAGGAATAAATCCACAAGAGCAACGAGCTACATAATATTATAGCAACAGCAACGTGGTTTAAAAAAAGTTCCGTTTTCATAGTGAGCTGTATACTTCTTCTTTATAATATGTTCTATATTTTATTTCTATTTATTAACTTCCACTGGAATTAGTTTCTTCTTTCCTTCCTTTGAATTAGATATTTTATTCGCTTATCAATGCTACGAAATAACAAATCTTATGGAACCTATTCGTGAGCCCGCTATACAATGTACGTAAATGGTAAATCATGCACTGATTTCACGTTCATATAGGTGGGACGGTTACGGAAACACCTCATAACAATTCGCAAAGAGTGCTGAAAGACTTAGGAACTGTATTTGTTACATTTAATGTTTCTCTAAATGTTCCAAGTTGATGTTCGATTTGAGCGCTATGTTTTGGTGTAGGTGCCGGGTATACCAGCACGACTGCTGAACAAGCCTAACTGTGTTTCAGCTGGGGTGAGGGAACAGCCCCCTCATTGTGTTTGTATTTGTGGGTTAAAGGTTGAATATTAATAAATATATACTTTTTACACTCATATCCTAGCATTTTTTGTCTTGTTTCGTCAGCGATTGTAGAGAATATTTCACTGTAATAAGCGGGAGCCATGGACGTTGGTTCTTGGCGGCAGGTTAACACAGTAATCATTGTCGCTTGCTTTGAATACTATTAACTTAGGTTGAATACTGATCGTTGTTACAAGAGTCTTCTGAATCAACTGTTCCCCCTAAACCAGGGAGTTTGTCACCCAATCACACATTAAATCAGTATGTACTCCTAGGTTGAATACTGATCGTTGTAACAAGAGTCTTCTGAATCAACTGTTCCCCCTAAACCAGGGAGTTTGTCACCCAATCACACAGTATGTACTCCTAGGTTGAATAGTGATCGTTGTAACAAGAGTCTTCTGAATCAACTGTTCCCCCTGAACCAGGGAGTTTGTCACCCAATCTCACATTAAATCAGTATGTACTCCTAGGTTGAATACTGATCGTTGTTACAAGAGTCTTCTGAATCAACTGTTCCCCCTAAACCAGGGAGTTTGTCACCCAATCACACATTAAATCAGTATGTACTCCTAGGTTGAATACTGATCGTTGTTACAAGAGTCTTCTGAATCAACTGTTTCCTCTAAACCAGGGAGTTTGTCACCCAATCACACATTAAATCAGTATGTACTCCTAGGTTGAATACTGATCGTTGTAACAAGAGTCTTCTGAATCAACTGTTCCCCCTAAACCAGGGAGTTTGTCACCCAATCACACATTAAATCAGTATGTACACCTAGGTTGAATACTGATCGTTGTTACAAGAGTCTTCTGAATCAACTGTTTCCTCTAAACCAGGGAGTTTGTCACCCAATCACACATTAAATCAGTATGTACTCCTAGGTTGAATACTGATCGTTGTTACAAGAGTCTTCTGAATCAACTGTTTCCTCTAAACCAGGGAGTTTGTCACCCAATCACACATTAAATCAGTATGTACTCCTAGGTTGAATACTGATCGTTGTAACAAGAGTCTTCTGAATCAACTGTTCCCCCTAAACCAGGGAGTTTGTCACCCAATCACACATTAAATCAGTATGTACACCTAGGTTGAATACTGATTGTTGTTACAATTGAGTCTTCTGAATCAACTGTTCCCCCTAAACCATTGAGTTTGTCACCCAATCACACATTAAATCAGTATGTACACCTAGGTTGAATACTGATCGTTGTAACAAGAGTCTTCTGAATCAACTGTTCCCCCTAAACCAGGGAGTTTGTCACCCAATCACACATTAAATCAGTATGTACTCCTAGGTTGAATACTGATCGTTGTAACAAGAGTCTTCTGAATCAACTGTTCCCCCTAAACCAGGGAGTTTGTCACCCAATCACACATTAAATCAGTATGTACTCCTAGGTTGAATACTGATCGTTGTTACAATTGAGTCTTCTGAATCAACTGTTCCCCCTAAACCAGAGAGTTTGTCACCCAATCACACATTAAATCAGTATGTACACCTAGGTTGAATACTGATCGTTGTAACAAGAGTCTTCTGAATCAACTGTTCCCCCTAAACCAGGGAGTTTGTCACCCAATCACACATTAAATCAGTATGTACACCTAGGTTGAATACTGATCGTTGTTACAAGAGTCTTCTGAATCAACTGTTCCCCCTAAACCAGGGAGTTTTTCACCCAATCACACATTAAATCAGTATGTACTCCTAGGTTGAATACTGATCGTTGTTACAAGAGTCTTCTGAATCAACTGTTTCCTCTAAACCAGGGAGTTTGTCACCCAATCACACATTAAATCAGTATGTACACCTAGGTTGAATACTGATCGTTGTTACAAGAGTCTTCTGAATCAACTGTTCCCCCTAAACCAGGGAGTTTGTCACCCAATCACACATTAAATCAGTATGTACACCTAGGTTGAATACTGATCGTTGTTACAAGAGTCTTCTGAATCAACTGTTCCCCCTAAACCAGGGAGTTTGTCACCCAATCACACATTAAATCAGTATGTACTCCTAGGTTGAATACTGATCGTTGTAACAAGAGTCTTCTGAATCAACTGTTCCCCCTAAACCAGGGAGTTTGTCACCCAATCACACATTAAATCAGTATGTACACCTAGGTTGAATACTGATCGTTGTAAAAAGAGTCTTCTGAATCAACTGTTCCCCCTAAACCAGGGAGTTAGTCACCCAATCACACATTAAATCAGTATGTACTCCTAGGTTGAATACTGATCGTTGTAACAAGAGTCTTCTGAATCAACTGTTCCCCCTAAACCAGGGAGTTTGTCACCCAATCACACATTAAATCAGTATGTACACCTAGGTTGAATACTGATTGTTGTTACAAGAGTCTTCTGAATCAACTGTTCCCCCTAAACCAGGGAGTTTTTCACCCAATCACACATTAAATCAGTATGTACACCTAGGTTGAATACTGATCGTTGTAACAAGAGTCTTCTGAATCAACTGTTTCCCCTAAACCAGGGAGTTTGTCACCCAATCACACATTAAATCAGTATGTACACCTAGGTTGAATACTGATCGTTGTTACAATTGAGTCTTCTGAATCAACTGTTCCCCCTAAACCAGGGAGTTTGTCACCCAATCACACATTAAATCAGTATGTACACCTAGGTTGAATACTGATCGTTGTTACAAGAGTCTTCTGAATCAACTGTTCCCCCTAAACCAGGGAGTTTGTCACCCAATCCCATATTAAATCAGTATGTACTCCTAGGTTGAATACTGATCGTTGTAACAAGAGTCTTCTGAATCAACTGTTTCCTCTAAACCAGGGAGTTTGTCACCCAATCACACATTAAATCAGTATGTACACCTAGGTTGAATACTGATCGTTGTTACAAGAGTCTTCTGAATCAACTGTTCCCCCTAAACCAGGGAGTTTGTCACCCAATCCCATATTAAATCAGTATGTACTCCTAGGTTGAATACTGATCGTTGTAACAAGAGTCTTCTGAATCAACTGTTCCCCCTAAACCAGGGAGTTTGTCACCCAACCCAATCACACATTAAATCAGTATGTACACCTAAGTTGAATACTGATCGTTGTTACAAGAGTCTTCTGAATCAACTGTTCCCCCTAAACCAGGGAGTTTGTCACCCAATCACACATTAAATCAGTATGTACACCGACCGTGCAGAACCCCCAATTTCTGTCTATTAGAATTGCTTTAAAAGTCGCTAAGTAACATAAAATATCTTATAGAAAACTAAGTGCTCCTTCTTATGAATGTTTCTTTGTTCCGATAAATGTTTCCGTTTTTTAAATGTTCTTATTTAATTGAGAATGGTGTGATGCAACCACATATTAATATTTGATACAATTCTAAATTCTCTATTATACGACGTTTTTCGTTTTACAATTTGATGATATTTAACAGACATAAATCGGGGGTACCGCAGAGTACGTGGACACACTGACTACTGTCGGTATATTTCATCCCCCCCCCCCCCCCCGTTCCTGATCACTAAAATATTCGGAATAGGTTTCAATATAGCCATACTCAATACCTATAAAGGTGGGTCAACGCTTATTTTGAGTGAAAATTTTTCCAAAAGGGTTGCTGAGTGCTCCAAGAGGCAGTAAACATGGCGTGGCCTTGAAGATAAGGGTTGATTTCAGGCAAGCAGGCTAGCCAGTTTGACGACCTTGACCACTTCTTCACCAACGGATCTCTCGTGCTCAGCAGCGTCACTGAGAAGGATGAAGGGTACTACTTGTGTGAAGCCAATAATGCCATTGGAGCCGGCCTGAGCGCAGTCATCTTCCTCACAGTCAATGGTAACGAGTATTCTACATAATAAATAATAACGTTAATACACATGTGAATAGAAATAAATTAAAACAATAATTGACAGACGTAAATATGAATATAATAAAACAGAAAATATCCAAAGAGTATAGTTTCATGTTAAGGCTGTATTTTCATGCCTACTCTGTGAAACCTACGATTTCCGTATGTTAAAATTGCTAAACATTTTTTAAAATTTTCACATCATACAATAAAATATGTATAATCTCTTAGAGAATTAAGTAATCTTTCTTATGAATGAATGATCATTGTCTCAATAAATATTTCCACGTACATATCTATAAGAACATTTGAAAACGGAAACATTTATAAGAAAGAGCACTAAATTCTCTAGGGGACGACATATTTTGTTTCAAGACAGTTTTAAAGCATTTTAACAAGCAAACATTTTTCCGTTGAGCTTAATACTCTGTTGCTCTGTTGCTCTGTTGCTCTGTTGCTCTGTTGCTCTGTTGCCAACTCTCCCCCGCTTTGTAGTGGCCTTGAAGACAGAGACAGTCAAGAGAGGCTTAATACTCTGTTGCTCTGTTGCTCTGTTGCTCTGTTGCCAACTCTCCCCCGCTTTGTAGTGGCCTTGAAGACAGAGACAGTCAAGAGAGGCTTAATACTCTGTTGCTCTGTTGCTCTGTTGCTCTGTTGCCAACTCTCCCCCGCTTTGTGGTGGCCTTGAAGACAGAGACAGTCAAGAGAGGCTTAATACTCTGTTGCTCTGTTGCTCTGTTGCTCTGTTGCCAACTCTCCCCCGCTTTGTAGTGGCCTTGAAGACAGAGAGAGTCAAGAGAGGCTTAATACTCTGTTGCTCTGTTGCTCTGTTGCTCTGTTGCCAACTCTCCCCCGCTTTGTGGTGGCCTTGAAGACAGAGACAGTCAAGAGAGGCTTAATACTCTGTTGCTCTGTTGCTCTGTTGCTCTGTTGCCAACTCTCCCCCGCTTTGTAGTGGCCTTGAAGACAGAGACAGTCAAGAGAGGCTTAATACTCTGTTGCTCTGTTGCTCTGTTGCTCTGTTGCCAACTCTCCCCCGCTTTGTAGTGGCCTTGAAGACAGAGACAGTCAAGAGAGGCTTAATACTCTGTTGCTCTGTTGCTCTGTTGCTCTGTTGCCAACTCTCCCCCGCTTTGTAGTGGCCTTGAAGACAGAGACAGTCAAGAGTGGCTTAATACTCTGTTGCTCTGTTGCCAGCTCTCCCCCGCTTTGTAGTGGCCTTGAAGACAGAGACAGTCAAGAGAAGCTTAATACTCTGTTGCTCTGTTGCTCTGTTGCCAGCTCTCCCCCGCTTTGTAGTGGCCTTGAAGACAGAGACAGTCAAGAGAAGCTTAATACTCTGTTGCTCTGTTGCTCTGTTGCTCTGTTGCCAACTCTCCCCCGCTTTGTAGTGGCCTTGAAGACAGAGACAGTCAAGAGAGGCTTAATACTCTGTTGCTCTGTTGCTCTGTTGCCAGCTCTCCCCCGCTTTGAAGTGGCCTTGAAGACAGAGACAGTCAAGAGAGGCTTAATACTCTGTTGCTCTGTTGCTCTGTTGCTCTGTTGCCAACTCTCCCCCGCTTTGTAGTGGCCTTGAAGACAGAGACAGTCAAGAGAGGCTTAATACTCTGTTGCTCTGTTGCTCTGTTACCAGCTCTCCCCCGCTTTGTAGTGGCCTTGAAGACAGAGACAGTCAAGAGAAGCTTAATACTCTGTTGCTCTGTTGCTCTGTTGCCAGCTCTCCCCCGCTTTGTAGTGGCCTTGAAGACAGAGACAGTCAAGAGAAGCTTAATACTCTGTTGCTCTGTTGCTCTGTTGCTCTGTTGCCAGCTCTCCCCCGCTTTGTAGTGGCCTTGAAGACAGAGACAGTCAAGAGAGGCTTAATACTCTGTTGCTCTGTTGCTCTGTTGCCAGCTCTCCCCCGCTTCGTAGTGGCCTTGAAGACAGAGACAGTCAAGAGAGGCTTAATACTCTGTTGCTCTGTTGCTCTGTTGCCAACTCTCCCCCGCTTTGTAGTGGCCTTGAAGACAGAGACAGTCAAGAGAAGCTTAATACTCTGTTGCTCTGTTGCTCTGTTGCCAGCTCTCCCCCGCTTCGTAGTGGCCTTTAAGACAGAGACAGTCAAGAGAGGCTTAATACTCTGTTGCTCTGTTGCTCTGTTGCTCTGTTGCCAACTCTCCCCCGCTTTGTAGTGGCCTTGAAGACAGAGACAGTCAAGAGAAGCTTAATACTCTGTTGCTCTGTTGCTCTGTTGCCAGCTCTCCCCCGCTTTGTAGTGGCCTTGAAGACAGAGACAGTCAAGAGAGGCTTAATACTCTGTTGCTCTGTTGCTCTGTTGCCAGCTCTCCCCCGCTTCGTAGTGGCCTTGAAGACAGAGACAGTCAAGAGAGGCTTAATACTCTGTTGCTCTGTTGCTCTGTTGCCAACCCTCCCCCGCTTTGTAGTGGCCTTGAAGACAGAGACAGTCAAGAGAAGCTTAATACTCTGTTGCTCTGTTGCTCTGTTGCCAGCTCTCCCCCGCTTTGTAGTGGCCTTGAAGACAGAGACAGTCAAGAGAGGAGCAACCGCCACATTCCTGTGCGAGGCTGTAGGAGACTTACCCATGCAGATCGTCTGGAGGCACAACGGAGTCCGCGTCTCTTCGGAGACAAACCACAGGTGCCTACAAAATATTCCATAGTCTTTGTTCTTTAAACTGTAAATTACTTTGATTCATCTACTCATGCAGGTAGTTCTACTAAATACTCGTAGGAATGCATCGATGATAAAAATAGTACTTTGTCAATATACAATTACCGAGACATACCACAAGTGCTGGCAAAATATACATCATGGTAACTTTTTTTTAATTGATTTAAGAGTAATACAGCTTTATTGATATTTTCAACAAGGCCTATATTTCTACACAGTTTTTACTCACAGGTGTTTTGTCCAGAAATATCTATTAATCTATTTCATTAAAATTTTCAGGTTTTAATCAAGCTTTAAATTTCAACCCACGGTTTTTATTATAATAAAGTAACATACACAAAAAATACGCTTTGGCATGCAAATGTCAACAAAGGACATCACATATTCTCAACAACTGTTCAAACGTCCAACGGCAGCATCTGGATTTCTAAATCTGCAAACAAATATTCTACAAAAACAATCTATAAAATTAAATGTGGTATATTTAAAATCGGGCAATTTTTCTTCAAATGCTATTCACGTATACACATTTTTTTTAGTACAACCACCTAACTAGACAATAGCTCCGTATTTTGCATTGTCCACTCCCTCGTCCAACGGTGTATTTAGGCTATATTTTCTCCTGTAACGTTATTCCTGCTGATATGTTGTCTCCACTAAATAGGTGATAAAACACAGGACAATTTCTAAAACTAAAGTATTGAAACAAACCGTTGAAAATGGTTGAGTCTACCTACAGGATAGTAGGCTTAAGCCATGTGAAACATCATAGATGTCTGGTATCATAACTCTTCATAAATGTTTGTCGGGAGGTAGAAATGGGAGCCCTTTAATTAAAACCCTGTCGTCCTCTTCTCGGGGTATGCGTTATTTCGCGAGGGATGACCAAACTAGATCGATATCCTACCTCTGTCTGACTTGGCCGGCGTTTGAGTTACAATTTTTTAATTCTTTACTAATTAATGCCTACCCTTTACTGTTACATTAAAGTTGAATTAAAGTAGAGCAGGGTAGAACCGATCGTAGGTGCGAGATACAAACGGGGCCGCGCATAGCTATGGCAATCATCAACGATGGACCCCTACTAATTGTAACGAATCATTTGTCTTCCCTTATCATAACAAAATAGACAGCATGGCCAAGCTCACTTTATTATTAATTTAAACCCATGATTCTCTCTTATCTGTTTCTTATCACTTCAACTTTATCATTTGACCATTTCTCATACTGTTAACTCGAAAGGGTTTGCCCGTCAAAGATGTTTGCGCTTGTATGTCTTTATCAGTCAATATTACTCGTTACTTGTATTGAGCATCGTGTATAGCTAAAAATTGATATCATCTCGGTCTGTCTGTCTGTCTGTCTGTCTGTCTGTCTGTCTGTCTGTCTGTCTGTCTGTCTGTCTGTCTGTCTGTCTGTCTGTCTGTCTGTCTGTCTGTCTGTCTGTCTGTCTGTCTGTCTGTCTGTCTGTCTGTCTGTCTGTCTGTCTGTCTGTCTGTCTGTCTGTCTGTCTGTCTGTCTGTCTGTCTGTCTGTCAGTCTGTCTGTCTCTGAACGATGGAGTGTCGTTGCCAAGGAGCAAAGCTCTTGAAAAGGAAGACATGTCTATCCAGGTTGAGCTACGTGGACTCACAATAGATCTCAAGGGTACTCGAATCTTTTCCTACCCTATTTTCAAATGGTTATTAGGGTGGAAAGAGTTTGCAGTGAATGAAGGCTGAGTGAAGCAACGTCAACATTTTCAGGGGTGGAAGCTAACAATGCCAGCTGGTCTCAAGAAGAGTTTATTTAGGGCACGTGAATCTGATTACGTTGTCATATAGGATGAACCAGAAACCACCTCTTCAATAGGGAAGGTTATGTGATTTTTGTATTATTACACTAGATTAGGATCAACTGTCTGAATACAAAAGTATTTTATTTCGATGATTCGAAATGAATTTTCATTTATAAAAATGACATGAAAGTTTCACACATATGTACGACAGGTAAAATGGGTCATGACGTCACGATGCAGACAAGTTTGCGCAATCAGCTAATCGTGTAAACGAAATATTCTTCTTTGTTGATTATGTGACCTATAGATACATATTATGTCAAACTAAATCTATGTATAAAATGACTAATAATCACATTTTGGTCATTAAATAATATTGCAGTGTCCCATATTCCCACAGTATATTGAAACATATTTTGCTTTGTTATTAATTTTCTAAATACATGGGCAACAACTAGCCATTGTTGTATAAAGAGGTAACCATGGTTTGAGTAAAAAGTGTCATTGTTATATCTAGGACACATAATTTGGTAAATTAACTCATAAACAGTACTTTACGGTATTTTAAACTGCAATTGCGAGAAATAGATAATCAAGAACTTTGAAACATTTATTTACTATTACAACTATAAAATCACGTTCCTGGTATTTTTAGATTGCGGTCTAAAAATGTCACAAACATTCCCGATTATTGCAAAAACTTAACCAAATAACCGAATGCCGTTTCTGTTTTTACTATTGATTGAAAATAATATTGCTACTATGGCAGACATTGACCTTCGGAGTGGAGTCCCCGAATATGATCCAATACGTCCAACTCTGTTCCAGATATCATCTGAAAGAGAGTCCTGTCGACTCGTCTGCGGTCTCTCAACTCTCTATTCGACACGTGACAGCTGACGACTCAGGGAAGTATGTGTGCATAGCCTCGAACCCCTTCGGCAAGGACGAAACTGTGGTGCAGCTTCTCGTGCAAGGTAGCAAGCATTAACACTTTCTTTTAACATTTTCTATTTCGGTTTCTCTCGCCTTTTTTTGCTGTCTTTATTCTTTTCTGTGTGTAGAAACCTATCTTACTTTTTACTCTTTAGACTTCAATTACTGAAAACATTGCATTTGATTACGATGTTTTCGTAGAAATCTTGGTTTACATGTTTTATAACAAATTCAATTAACATACATAAGTCTGATCTCCTGTCTTGCGCTCATTTACAATCAAACACAAACAACACTTGTAAACACGTTACCTCCACCAAAACACAATTTCTTCTCTCAATTAATATTGTTGTACTTGTTCTTTTTTTAAAGTAGGCCTACAGTAGTTTGTTTTGTTGTTTTGTTGATATTTTATGATATTTTCATTAATAATTGTACACTTCTATACATTTTCCTCCTTTGTAAAACGTATTACTACTGCATAGGGTATACATTACATAAATAAATACATAAAATGTCATGCAGATGCAATTAAAAGCCCAACATGTTTACGAAACACGTACCCAAGGAGTCCAATAGTAGTACCAACGTAGTACAGGGCCATACGGAGTAATGATGCTGGTTCACTGTACAAAGTGTAAGATTGCCTTTACGACGTGAGGATGTGTTTCAGACGTGCCCGACGCGCCGTCGGATGTGCGGGTGGTGGAATGTGGAAGCAGGGACGTGAAACTCAGCTGGAGTAAACCTATGGATGGAAATAGCCCCATCCTGTATTACTCCGTCACTCACACCCGGGAGCCAGGTATTGTACGCTTTATATTCACACATACGTATACGCCATACGCGCCAGTAATAAGTAGCGACACGGGTCAATTATATAACGAGAAGTATCATAATAACTATGATCGAGAAACATTTAACATGAAAAATTAAAATGAAAATATGTATTGTAGAAAAAAATTAAATATTATTATTTATTTCTCACTATGCATATTCAAATTACATTGCATGTTTAAATGTTGAAAAATTGTCATGCATTCTAATCATTTATTTTAATTTAAAAAATAAATATTTAAGTTCTGTTATGCACTTGAATGTTTCAAAATGATTTAAGACTTCGTCCCGGATCCCCAAGAGAGCGGGGACGCCGGAACTTCGGCCAAAGTCACGAACCTCCTTCCAGCCACCACGTACTACATGCACGTGATAGCCGTGAACCAGCTGGGGGCTAGCCCCCCTAGTTCCGTGATCAGTGTGACTACAGAGCCGGAGATTCCCTCCGGTCCGCCACTGGATGTGACCGTCATACCCAGCAGTCCTAATCAGCTGGAGGTGACGTGGGACCTCCCCAGCACTGAACACAGGAACGGTGCCATTCTGGGGTACTACATCGGCATCATGCAGCTAGGGTGAGAAACATCACCAGGAGGTGACGAGAGTAGTATACAGTTACATCGCGTTAACGGCAAAGGGTAGTCTCATTATAATTTGAATTTAAATTTAATTTAATTTAATTTAAATTAAAATTGATTTTAACTTTATTGCGAAAAGTATTTTTTTTTTGATTAACTAAAGTTTGAAGCCTCTACCATTTTGTACTTGGTTCCTACAAATGGAAATTCCTTAAAGTGGCCTTTTACCAAAAGTAATTTTATAAAAACCGCACGAAATTTACATTTTTAGTGATATATTGAGAATACAACACAACATTAATACAACAATTAATTTGATTCCTTCCTAGTACCTTATCTGAATTACATATATTCTAAGTTATATAAACAAACCTGCGTGACATACCACAGATTTTGAGATAATTACGGAAGTTTGACGGGCTGTCATTATAAATTACCAAATGTCACACATAGTAGTGATTTGTAAGAAAACCTGAGTATATTCGTTGAATATGATTCCTTATAATTATTCTCAAATACACTTCTATATGCACATATGAGCATACTTGCGTAACATACCACAAATTTTGAGAAAATTACGTGTTGACAGGCTGTCATTATAAATTACCAAATGTCACACAAAGTAGCAATTTGTAAGAAAACCTGAGTATATTCCTTAAATCTGATTCCTTATAGTTAATTTCAAATACACCTACTATATGCACATATGAACATACCTGCGTGACATAGGCCTACCACAAATTTTGAGAAAATTACGTGTCAGGGGCTGTCATTAGGAAATTACCTAATTTCAAACAAAGTATCGCGATTGGTAAGAGAACTTGAGTATATTCATTTAATTTTATTCTTTCCAATTAATTTCAATTACATCTTATTAAAGCATATATAAACATATAGTTCTTCTAGTATGAAAAGACGGGTTGTTGCCGACATCGACCTGGGTGGTAGGTTGTAAACTTAAAAGCCACCCGAATTGACCACTTGCGACCGCTTCCTGCGTTGCCAAGATGTGTATTTGGCAAAGAATGCGTATCTCTCACTATCTCACTTTCTCTGTAACATCTCTTTCACCCCCAATAGCAAGCAAAAATATCTTGTGAATAATGCATGAATGCTTGAATAATGCTTTGTGAATGAAAATAATTTACGATGTTACCAATGAAAAGAACCCTTCGAACTTGCACTGACAACCTTGCAGACAATTATTGTGCGAGGCGGCTAGGCGGTATTAGGAGTACAATTAGATTATCTGCGTTGAAAGTGTGAACAAACAAGGTCCATTGTCCCTTTGAGGGAAACGAAACACGTCAAATGTTACTGGACACATTCAAGAACTAAAAATATTAGATTTAAAAAATAAAATATTTTAATCGTTACGGTTTTGATTGGTTATGTGAAATAATTAAAGTAAATTACTAATTTCCTGGTAACGACAAAAATGTATGACATATTTTGAAACCATCTTTTAAGTTCTTAAAAAGCCACAATTCAGGCATTTATCACTTCTATATTGTGCAACGTTCTCAAGGTACGTCAAGGTACGTCGAGATACGTTTAGTAATCTAAACAACCACAATATCGCGGAGACTTCGCTGTTGCCGGCGACCCCCAGAATCAGTCTCAATTCTTACCGTTGACTGCTGAGCCACCCCTCTCGGTATGTCAGCAACTTGCTTTGTTTGCCTGCAGAGTGATTGATCCACACATTGGTGACCTTTGAACACATGTTTGATGTTAACCAAGGTAATTACATAAAGTAGCTGAGCAGTTTGCTTTATTATCAGTCTTGTGATCAAAGCTAATTAACCCTGTTAACTGATTACACCTCATTTAATTTTAAAATACGATTTAAGATGGTGCGATGTTGAAATTTCCTTCTCAGCTTTGGACACAAAATGGGGAAGTGAATTCATTAATGCACATAACACATTAAAGTTCTAGTTTAAACCGGAGTGAATCTCGCTCCAATGGTAATACAGTTAATTTGCTGTACACAAATGCAATACAATTACAATTATTAAGGTTGTGATACGTGAGTATAAAGTTCTTCTAAAGCACCCTATAATGGGTCTTTGAACAAATTAATAACGCGTGTATGAACCATGCATATTTATTTCCTCCGTATTATAGGTACCTATACAATGTAAACTCTTATCTTGTGTACATAACAGAAACACAGAAATCTGTATTTGTGATTTGCACACTGATGCATGGAGGATGATGGAGGACGCTGACTCATCTATGACGGCTATAATACGTGACCTTGTGTCTTACAGTGGGGGTACAGAGAGCAGATACAACTACACAACTGTCAAGGTGGACGAACCCATCCCCTGGGTGTTAAGGGGTCTAAGAAGCTACACCTCGTACCAAGTGACCGTCCAAGCTTTCAACGCAGTAGGCGCCGGCCCATCTAGTAGTGGAGTGACAGCCACCACTCTAGAGTCAGGTAAACTACAGAGTACCTCATCGTAATGCTGGTTATTGACCAACATGTGTTACTCCAAGCTTTCAACGCAGTAGGCGCCGGCCCATCTAGTAGTGGAGTGACAGCCACCACTCTAGAGTCAGGTAAACTACAGAGTACCTCATCGTAATGCTGGTTATTGACCAACATGTGTTACTCCAAGCTTTCAACGCAGTAGGCGCCGGCCCATCTAGTAGTGGAGTGACAGCCACCACTCTAGAGTCAGGTAAACTACAGAGTACCTCATCGTAATGCTGGTTATTGACCAACATGTGTTACTCCAAGCTTTCAACGCAGTAGGCGCCGGCCCATCTAGTAGTGGAGTGACAGCCACCACTCTAGAGTCAGGTAAACTACAGAGTACCTCATCGTAATGCTGGTTATTGACCAACATGTGTTACTCCAAGCTTTCAACGCAGTAGGCGCCGGCCCATCTAGTAGTGGAGTGACAGCCACCACTCTAGAGTCAGGTAAACTACAGAGTACCTCATCGTAATGCTGGTTATTGACCAACATGTGTTACTCCAAGCTTTCAACGCAGTTGGCGCCGGCCCATCTAGTAGTGGAGTGACAGCCACCACTCTAGAGTCAGGTAAACTACAGAGTACCTCATCGTAATGCTGGTTATTGACCTACATGTGTTACTCCAAGCTTTCAACGCAGTAGGCGCCGGCCCATCTAGTAGTGGAGTGACAGCCACCACTCTAGAGTCAGGTAAACTACAGAGTACCTCATCGTAATGCTGGTTATTGACCAACATGTGTTACTCCAAGCTTTCAACGCAGTAGACGCCGGCCCATCTAGTAGTGGAGTGACAGCCACCACTCTAGAGTCAGGTAAACTACAGAGTACCTCATCGTAATGCTGGTTATTGACCAACATGTGTTACTCCAAGCTTTCAACGCAGTAGGCGCCGGCCCATCTAGTAGTGGAGTGACAGCCACCACTCTAGAGTCAGGTAAACTACAGAGTACCTCATCGTAATGCTGGTTATTGACCAACATGTGTTACTCCAAGCTTTCAACGCAGTTGGCGCCGGCCCATCTAGTAGTGGAGTGACAGCCACCACTCTAGAGTCAGGTAAACTACAGAGTACCTCATCGTAATGCTGGTTATTGACCAACATGTGTTACTCCAAGCTTTCAACGCAGTAGGCGCCGGCCCATCTAGTAGTGGAGTGACAGCCACCACTCTAGAGTCAGGTAAACTACAGAGTACCTCATCGTAATGCTGGTTATTGACCAACATGTGTTACTCCAAGCTTTCAACGCAGTAGGCGCCGGCCCATCTAGTAGTGGAGTGACAGCCACCACTCTAGAGTCAGGTAAACTACAGAGTACCTCATCGTAATGCTGGTTATTGACCAACATGTGTTACTCCAAGCTTTCAACGCAGTAGACGCCGGCCCATCTAGTAGTGGAGTGACAGCCACCACTCTAGAGTCAGGTAAACTACAGAGTACCTCATCGTAATGCTGGTTATTGACCAACATGTGTTACTCCAAGCTTTCAACGCAGTAGGCGCCGGCCCATCTAGTAGTGGAGTGACAGCCACCACTCTAGAGTCAGGTAAACTACAGAGTACCTCATCGTAATGCTGGTTATTGACCAACATGTGTTACTCCAAGCTTTCAACGCAGTAGGCGCCGGCCCATCTAGTAGTGGAGTGACAGCCACCACTCTAGAGTCAGGTAAACTACAGAGTACCTCATCGTAATGCTGGTTATTGACCAACATGTGTTACTCCAAGCTTTCAACGCAGTTGGCGCCGGCCCATCTAGTAGTGGAGTGACAGCCACCACTCTAGAGTCAGGTAAACTACAGAGTACCTCATCGTAATGCTGGTTATTGACCAACATGTGTTACTCCAAGCTTTCAACGCAGTAGGCGCCGGCCTATCTAGTAGTGGAGTGACAGCCACCACTCTAGAGTCAGGTAAACTACAGAGTACCTCATCGTGATGCTGGTTATTGACCAACATGTGTTACTCCAAGCTTTCAACGCAGTAGGCGCCGGCCCATCTAGTAGTGGAGTGACAGCCACCACTCTAGAGTCAGGTAAACTACAGAGTACCTCATCGTAATGCTGGTTATTGACCAACATGTGTTACTCCAAGCTTTCAACGCAGTAGACGCCGGCCCATCTAGTAGTGGAGTGACAGCCACCACTCTAGAGTCAGGTAAACTACAGAGTACCTCATCGTAATGCTGGTTATTGACCAACATGTGTTACTCCAAGCTTTCAACGCAGTAGGCGCCGGCCCATCTAGTAGTGGAGTGACAGCCACCACTCTAGAGTCAGATAAACTACAGAGTACCTCATCGTAATGCTGGTTATTGACCAACATGTGTTACTCCAAGCTTTCAACGCAGTAGGCGCCGGCCCATCTAGTAGTGGAGTGACAGCCACCACTCTAGAGTCAGATAAACTACAGAGTACCTCATCGTAATGCTGGTTATTGACCAACATGTGTTACTCGCGATTATGGCCTGTTAAAATTGCTTTAAAAGGTTTTATATCTGTCAAAAAGTAAACCATACGATAACGATACATGTACATTTCAAAAAGTACCACGTGCTAAATTACAAAACGTTATTACGTTTCACGAATTTTCTTACGTGTCCAAAAATAGCATAGCCATGATTTTTTAAATGAGTTTTCAACTTTTAAATCAAAATAGAGACGCATCGAAATTCCTTTGTTTATTATACTTGAACCGTGCAAAATTAATAACATATCTAATTATTCCTGAGAGTACAAAACACCCGTAATGGTCAAAAGCGAATTGTGAAGCCAAAATTGAATATCGATATCATCCAATTGCAAAACAATATCGTTTTTTTTTTTTTTAAGAGAAATGCAGTTTTCGTCACACTTTTCTCTTACATGTAAGGTCTCTCCACCATCACGAACGTAAAATCCCAGTTTACTGGCCATGGCCTGTAAATCCTCATTGTGCAGATTCAAACATGTTCCTGGTACGGAAAGCCCGTTTTGGTGGGGGTGCCGGGTTAAAATTCTGATTCTAGCTGAGCGCGAGTCGGGAGATATTCCTAAACATTGATGCCAAATGTAGACACTACGGTCGTTCAAGTAACCCATACTGATAGTTGAGCTTCACAGCAGCTAACAAATCAATAGCATCATTTGAAGGTCTTCTTCGGACGTGATGATCGGCTTTCTGGCACCTTAATTGAGCTCGACTGAACACCACACTGAGATAGTATACCCGATACATTTCCGGCAGATCCGTCATAGCTGGCATAGCATCCCCGTATGCTGCTATTGACTTTACACAAATAATGAGCAGTGATGTTTGCTATCACGGTATAGTTACACCAATCTGATAATTATAATATTCACTTCTTTCGTTTTGATGTCAACTTTATATTGTGATGGTGACAGCTCAATAAACAGAGCTTTATTCGTTGAAAATTATTGTCTCGTCAATTACGGGTCATGGAATCACAACAGGCTTAAGCCCCAACGACAACAGACGGTATCGGGATTGCAATCGCAAAACGGAAATCGTGAAAAAGTTAACATACATGTTTTTTATGGCGCTGTTCACAAGAAAATCGTAGTGTCGTAATGATTTAGCATGAGAAAATGTACGATTGCGATCACGATTACGATAATTGTGGCTCGGGCTTAACACTTGCATCTCTCTTAGTTCCAGAGGCTCCCCCGCAAGAGGTACAGTGCTCCTCTCCGACCTCACAGAGCCTCAAGGTCAGCTGGGCTACCCCACCCGCACTTAAGCACAACGGAGTCATCAAGGGGTACCAAGTTACCTACACACCTGCAGGTAACACTAACAGGGTATATTGCCATACGGCTTTCAAGACGGTACTTTTGTGAGGATCCAGCCTGTTTTCAGTAGTAAATAGATATTTTATTCGTTAACTTTACGTTTTTATTAAAGCAATAGTTGATTTTAGTAATTTATTGACGAGCTCGGAAGAAAATCTTGTTTTTGCATTGTTCAAGAATACCGCAAAGGTACAAACACAGATATTTGGTGATCCTGGCGTAAATCAGGTTGTTTCAATAAGGCACAGGTTTTTTTTTTTAATCACACTCTCAAAAAAGTTGTGAATTTTACGTTCTTTGCCTAAATATCCGTTTAAGGTAAGTCTAATAATTCAAAATAAAATGTTTGTAATTTTAGCTTATTATCATTTATTATTTATTATTATCAGTCTTATAGTTATTTTTACATGCTAGTCTTCTTGAGCTGAACTGCTCTGCTGTTAAATTATCAAACAATACGTTGTTTTTGTCATACAGGATTATCCGAAGTAGGAGAGCGCAAGACGACTCTAGAGACTGCTGACTTATCCACTGTGCTGACGGGACTGAGGAAGTACCACAACTATTCGGTTCAAGTATCAGCGTTCACGAACGAGGGGGCGGGGCCAATGTGTGAAGCGGTCATGTGTCTCACCACAGAAGACGGTAATTATTAACGGCATTCGGCAAACAGTAATTTAGTCTCACTTTAACAACAGCTCCAAATTAACGAGTTATAGTTAAATTTTTACAATACTGACAAGTAACAAATGAGCATGCTGTGTATTCGTAAAAATTTAAAACTAGATGAACGCAATTTCAATATTCCAATCATTACGGTTGTCATTAGCGAAACCAATTAATGGTTCATTCTTTAATTGGCTGGCTTTAATGTGTTTCCAGTGCCCAGTGCGCCATCCAACATCCGCGCCGCCCTGGCATCGTCGCGCTCCGCTGTCGTCAGCTGGGCTCCTCCCAAGTACCCAAACGGCGTCCTCATACGCTACAACGTGTATGAGCGTGAGATACGACGCGGCAACGCTGGAGAAGCCATAAGACGTACTGTCCCCTTCTACAAGACGTACTCCGACACTGGCAACCTCCGCGAGCACAGCGTCTACGAGTGGTGGGTGACGGCGGTTACCAGGGTCGGGGAGGGGCCCAGCACCCCTGTTCAGACACTGACGCCCAGCTCCAGAGGTGAGAGATACGATTTCAACTTGATATAGAAGGGCAAGAAGGACATAAACATAAAACAATGGGTTTCCAAATTAATTTTAAATACCATCATGTAAATTGAGTTTTTTAACTGTTTGGTCTGTCTACCTCCCGTGAGTTGTCTTTGAATGACCTTCGTGTCTTGTCCGTGTTGCAGCCCCGGCGACGATCCTATCGTTCCCGTCGACGCAGGTGTTGGCGTGGAAGAGTGACGCCACCTTTCACTGTCACGCGGTCGGCAGCCCCCGCCCCGACCTCCGCTGGTCATTCAACGGGGTCAAGTTGGAGTCGGGGTCTCGCCTCCAGATGTGGCACAACGGGACCCTCCACGTTCAAAACATCGGCCCCCCCGACACAGGCAACTACACTTGCTCCATCAGAAACATTCACAGCCATGAGGAGCTGGTGCACACACTCATAGTGCTAGGTAAGTTCCTAGATAACTGTATCAACTTCAACTATGTAGACTGTAGAGCATACAAAACTGTTTATCTTTGATTTTTCATTTCACGTTTTTGGTAATAACAAAAATAAGATTTTCTTAATTTTTTAAAGATTGTTATAATTTTCCATAAATACAAGTTGGTGATAAACAATGTTCATTGTGGTGTCCGTCATGAACTATTCCAGTGCGTAAGTTCGAGTTTAGGTAGGACTCCACGCACCAAAAGAACAAGTACTAGGTACCAAGAAGTTAGTAGTTACACGGCTAATTCCGTTGAAATGGATCGTGTGGAGCGGCCGTCTCTTCTGAGAATTTAACAGCTATAACGACACGACATTGCTTGAAACGTAAACTAGCCCTAGGACATTCCTTCCCAAATTCCTCTCTCTTAAAGGCCTCCCAAGTTATAGTCAGCTGAAAAGAGACAAGCATACAGTGAAATCGTTTGGTTCCAGTGCCCCCCGCACCGCCCAGCCTAGCGCTACTGTCTGTGACATCCACTAACGTGACACTGAGCCTCACGAGTGATGCACGCGCCGATCTGCGAGGCTACATAGTTCGCTACCGCGCATCCCTAGGAGAGTGGTCCAAAGAGCGTCTAGGACGACAAACCACCAAACACACTGTGACGGGCCTCCAGTGTGGTACAACCTACGAGTTCACTGCAGCCGCGTACAATCAAGTGGGCCTAGGCAACACTGGTCCATTGCTTGAGACGACTACAGTTGGGGACAAGCCAGTCGCACCGGAAAGATCTTACGCTATTTCCAGTTCACTGCAAACCATCACAGTTCACTTGGACCAGTGGATTGACAGTGACTGTCCCTTAACACAGTTTCGTATCGAGCAACGCTCGGCTAACTACCCGTGGACGACAGGTTTGACCTTTTACAAATGCGTTTAGACAGAGGTGTCTTCGCTCTTAGGGTTTTGCCTGGTTAGATTACAATGATGCAGCGAGTGCTTCGTTCTTGCTAAAGATTCTGTTCCTGGTGTAGGAATTATACAAATTGACAAAGGGGGTGTTATACAAATTATATATAAAATAAATATGTATTTATAGTCCCAACAACATGTTCGATAGAACTCCCTCATGGTGACTAATGAAATTCCCCAGGGCACGGTACTTGGTCTTCCGTTCTTTCTTATTAAAATGAACTTACAAATAAACTATTACAGCTCCCCTAGCGGTCTAGGTAAGCCTTTTAGTGAGCTTGATGAAAGTTTGAGTAAAATTGGTGTGGTATGAATAGAGACTAGATCGTCTAAAGAGGGAGGTTCTTCGTGTTCGAAATGGGTTTTAAAAAATCAGTTGTAAGTGATTCCAATGAGTATGTAAGACTTAAGACTTGAGTCCAATCGAGTTAAATTATAGTACATTGTAATCATGTTCGGAGTGATATGAAGCTCTTTGTTTGGTCGCCAGTGACCGACCACGCTGCTCCAGGGGTGAGCTACACCATCTTCGGCCTTGAGCCAGCGACCTTCTACAACGTGAGGGTGACGGCAGCCAACAAGAGAGGAGAGACTATCACTGTGCTCAAGATATCCACCCTCGGAGGTTAGTCAAGGTTTCACTTACGGCGACCTGAAATAACGGTCAGACCGCTAGAGCGCAGCATAACACACGCAGCGTTGACCCAGTGATCTGACTAGTCCCAACGTAACTGGTCCCATACAACTTCAGATTCTTAAGGTGCGTCCACACTAGCCGAACGAACACCGAACGAACTCCGAACACCGAACGTTCGGTTAGTGTGGACGTCGCTCCGAAGGCAAATCGAAGGCACACCGAACGTTCGGTTCCCCTTCGGTCGGGATCCGGAGTGTGTCGGTACATCAAAGACAGTTCGTCCGTAGTATGGTCCGATTCCGAACGTTCGTAGTTAGCACCAAATGGGGACCGAACGAACTCCGACTCCGAACCTTCGGAGTCGGAGTTCGTTCGGTCTTCGCTCGGCTAGTGTGGACGCACCTTAATATACTGCCCCTTTCGTGCGCGCTGTTTCAACGAAAACCGACAGCAACTTGTACTGGAGAGTTACTTCACCATTTTTCCGCGTCCTACTTTATCAAATGCCCACCAACCCCCCACGCTCCCTAAAACATGATAACCCTCAATCAGCCCGACACATTATTGTGGATTCCCTTATGACGACCCCGGCGTTGTTCAATGTATCTGATTCGGCCGACGTCGTGACCTAGCTGGCGAAGTACGTATACCAAATACTAACTAGAGTTGCTTGTTGTTCCTTAGGTGTACACCAGGGCCCGATAGGTATAAGCCAGGAGACGGGGCCACTGGAGCGAGGTTATCTGCTAACAGACCTGCGGGTCAGCCTCCCGATAGCCGGCAGCATCTTAGCGCTCATACTCACCCTAGCTACAGTCACCATTTGCCTCCGGAAAAGTATGTTGATCACCATTTCTTACCCCGCGCTTTTACTGTTATGTAGCTATAACTCTTAAAAAAGAAACTATTTGATTTTATTTCTTGTTATATACCTATGTTCGTAATTGTAGGTAATTGGGGGGGGGGGCACACGTGACCGTCAGAGCTCAAAAAACGTGATAACTTAAGGTTTCCAGTTTCTATCTTTAAAACAACTTGTAAAACCGAAATTGTGGGAAGATAGCGCAGCTAGATACTCTCAGGGTCTACAGACAACGAAAACAAATACATGCAAAATTCATTACGTTGGATGAAATGCGTTGCTACGATATTATTGTATTGTCATGTTTAATCCAAACTTAATTAATATTGCATAGATTTGTTTTCTTTATCTGTAGACCCTGACAATAATACGTCTTGTGTATCTTCCCACAATTTCTATTTTAAAATTTCTTTTAAAGATACGAACAGAAAACCTTAAAGGGGGAAAAACAAGATTAATAATGGCTGGATAATATTAAAAAACAATTTAAGATTTGTTTGCTAAGATTTTTAGTGAAAACAGCATGTTTCACCAAAATTTCCTTGTTGGTCTACGATTTTTTCCATTTAGCGCGACACTTATCAGTGACGTCAATGTGGCTGGCCATGTGGTACTCGTTCAGTCACAGCGGTGGTGGCGCACGGCTCACGGCTGTTCACTAAGCGCGACACTTGTCAGTGACGTCAATGTGGCTGGCCATGTGGTACTCGTTCAGTCACAGCGGTGGTGGCGCACGGCTCACGGCTGTTCACTTAGCGCGACACTTGTCAGTGACGTCAATGTAACTGGCCATGTGGTACTCGTCCAGTCACAGCGGTGGTGGCGCACGGCTCACGGCTGTTCACTTAGCGCGACACTTGTCAGTGACGCCAATGTGGCTGGCCATGTGGTACTCGTTCAGTCACAGCGGTGGTGGCGCACGGCTGTTCACTAAGCGCGACACTTGTCAGTGACGTCAATGTGGCTGGCCATGTGGTACTCGTTCAGTCACAGCGGTGGTGGCGCACGGCTCACGGCTGTTCACTAAGCGCGACACTTGTCAGTGACGTCAATGTGGCTGGCCATGTGGTACTCGTTCAGTCACAGCGGTGGTGGCGCACGGCTCACGGCTGTTCACTTAGCGCGACACTTGTCAGTGACGTCAATGTGGCTGGCCATGTGGTACTCGTCCAGTCACAGCGGTGGTGGCGCACGGCTCACGGCTGTTCACTTAGCGACACTTGTCAGTGACGTCAATGTTGCTGGCCATGTGGTACTCGTTCAGTCACAGCGGTGGTGGCGCACGGCTCACGGCTGTTCACTTAGCGCGACACTTGTCAGTGACGCCAATGTGGCTGGCCATGTGGTACTCGTCCAGTCACAGCGGTGGTGGCTCACGGCTGTTCACTTAGCGCGACACTTGTCAGTGACGCCAATGTGGCTGGCCATGTGGTACTCGTTCAGTCACAGCGGTGGTGGCGCACGGCTGTTCACTTAGCGACACTTGTCAGTGACGTCAATGTGGCTGGCCATGTGGTACTCGTTCAGTCACAGCGGTGGTGGCGCACGGCTGTTCACTTAGCGCGACACTTGTCAGTGACGTCAATGTGGCTGGCCATGTGGTACTCGTTCAGTCACAGCGGTGGTGGCGCACGGCTGTTCACTTAGCGACACTTGTCAGTGACGTCAATGTGGCTGGCCATGTGGTACTCGTTCAGTCACAGCGGTGGTGGCGCACGGCTCACGGCTGTTCACTTAGCGCGACACTTGTCAGTGACGCCAATGTGGCTGGCCATGTGGTACTCGTCCAGTCACAGCGGTGGTGGCGCACGGCTGTTCACTTAGCGCGACACTTGTCAGTGACGTCAATGTGGCTGGCCATGTGGTACTCGTTCAGTCACAGCGGTGGTGGCGCACGGCTCACGGCTGTTCACTTAGCGCGACACTTGTCAGTGACGCCAATGTGGCTGGCCATGTGGTACTCGTCCAGTCACAGCGGTGGTGGCGCACGGCTGTTCACTTAGCGCGACACTTGTCAGTGACGTCAATGTGGCTGGCCATGTGGTACTCGTTCAGTCACAGCGGTGGTGGCGCACGGCTCACGGCTGTTCACTTAGCGCGACACTTATCAGTGACGTCAATGTGGCTGGCCATGTGGTACTCGTCCAGTCACAGCGGTGGTGGCTCACGGCTGTTCACTAAGCGCGACACTTGTCAGTGACGCCAATGGGGCTGGCCATGTGGTACTCGTTCAGTCACAGCGGTGGTGGCGCACGGCTCACGGCTGTTCACTTAGCGACACTAGTCAGTGACGTCAATGTGGCTGGCCATGTGGTACTCGTTCAGTCACAGCGGTGGTGGCGCACGGCTGGTCACTTAGCGCGACACTTGTCAGTGACGTCAATGTGGCTGGCCATGTGGTACTCGTTCAGTCACAGCGGTGGTGGCGCACGGCTGTTCACTTAGCGCGACACTTGTCAGTGACGTCAATGTGGCTGGCCATGTGGTACTCGTTCAGTCACAGCGGTGGTGGCGCACGGCTGTTCACTTAGCGCGACACTTGTCAGTGACGTCAATGTGGCTGGCCATGTGGTACTCGTTCAGTCACAGCGGTGGTGGCGCACGGCTGTTCACTTAGCGCGACACTTGTCAGTGACGCCAATGTGGCTGACCATGTGGTACTCGTCCAGTCACAGCGGTGGTGGCGCACGGCTGTTCACTTAGCGCGACACTTGTCAGTGACGCCAATGTGGCTGGCCATGTGGTACTCGTCCAGTCACAGCGGTGGTGGCGCACGGCTGTTCACTTAGCGCGACACTTGTCAGTGACGCCAATGTGGCTGGCCAAGTGGTACTCGTTCAGTCACAGCGGTGGTGGCGCACGGCTCACGGCTGTTCACTTAGCGCGACATTTGTCAGTGACGCCAATGTGGCTGGCCATGTGGTACTCGTCCAGTCACAGCGGTGGTGGCGCACGGCTGTTCACTTAGCGCGACACTTGTCAGTGACGTCAATGTGGCTGGCCATGTGGTACTCGTTCAGTCACAGCGGTGGTGGCGCACGGCTGTTCACTTAGCGCGACACTTGTCAGTGACGTCAATGTGGCTGGCCATGTGGTACTCGTTCAGTCACAGCGGTGGTGGCGCACGGCTGTTCACTTAGCGACACTTGTCAGTGACGTCAATGTGGCTGGCCATGTGGTACTCGTTCAGTCACAGCGGTGGTGGCGCACGGCTCACGGCTGTTCACTTAGCGCGACACTTGTCAGTGACGCCAATGTGGCTGGCCATGTGGTACTCGTCCAGTCACAGCGGTGGTGGCGCACGGCTGTTCACTTAGCGACACTTGTCAGTGACGTCAATGTGGCTGGCCATGTGGTACTCGTCCAGTCACAGCAGTGGTGGCGCACGGCTCACGGCTGTTCACTTAGCGCGACACTTGTCAGTGACGCCAATGTGGCTGGCCATGTGGTACTCGTCCAGTCACAGCGGTGGTGGCTCACGGCTCACGGCTGTTCACTAAGCGCGACACTTGTCAGTGACGTCAATGTGGCTGGCCATGTGGTACTCGTCCAGTCACAGCGGTGGTGGCGCACGGCTCACGGCTGTTCACTTAGCGCGACACTTGTCAGTGACGTCAATGTGGCTGGCCATGTGGTACTCGTCCAGTCACAGCGGTGGTGGCGCACGGCTGTTCACTTAGCGCGACACTTGTCAGTGACGTCAATGTGGCTGGCCATGTGGTACTCGTCCAGTCACAGCGGTGGTGGCTCACGGCTGTTCACTTAGCGACACTTGTCAGTGACGCCAATGTGGCTGGCCATGTGGTACTCGTTCAGTCACAGCGGTGGTGGCGCACGGCTGTTCACTTAGCGACACTTGTCAGTGACGTCAATGTGGCTGGCCATGTGGTACTCGTTCAGTCACAGCGGTGGTGGCGCACGGCTGTTCACTTAGCGCGACACTAGTCAGTGACGTCAATGTGGCTGGCCATGTGGTACTCGTTCAGTCACAGCGGTGGTGGCGCACGGCTCACGGCTGTTCACTTAGCGCGACACTTATCAGTGACGTCAATGTGGCTGGCCATGTGGTACTCGTTCAGTCACAGCGGTGGTGGCGCACGGCTGTTCACTTAGCGCGACACTTGTCAGTGACGCCAATGTGGCTGGCCATGTGGTACTCGTTCAGTCACAGCGGTAGTGGCGCACGGCTCACGGCTGTTCACTTAGCGCAACACTTGTCAGTGACGCCAATGTGGCTGGCCATGTGGTACTCGTTCAGTCACAGCGGTGGTGGCGCACGGCTGTTCACTTAGCGCGACACTAGTCAGTGACGTCAATGTGGCTGGCCATGTGGTACTCGTTCAGTCACAGCGGTGGTGGCGCACGGCTGTTCACTTAGCGCGACACTTGTCAGTGACGTCAATGTGGCTGGCCATGTGGTACTCGTCCAGTCACAGCGGTGGTGGCGCACGGCTCACGGCTGTTCACTTAGCGCGACACTTGTCAGTGACGTCAATGTGGCTGGCCATGTGGTACTCGTCCAGTCACAGCGGTGGTGGCTCACGGCTGTTCACTTAGCGCGACACTTGTCAGTGACGTCAATGTGGCTGGCCATGTGGTACTCGTTCAGTCACAGCGGTGGTGGCGCACGGCTGTTCACTTAGCGCGACACTTGTCAGTGACGCCAATGTGGCTGGCCATGTGGTACTCGTTCAGTCACAGCGGTGGTGGCGCACGGCTCACGGCTGTTCACTTAGCGACACTTGTCAGTGACGTCAATGTGGCTGGCCATGTGGTACTCGTTCAGTCACAGCGGTGGTGGCGCACGGCGCACGGCTGTTCACTTAGCGACACTTGTCAGTGACGTCAATGTGGCTGGCCATGTGGTACTCGTACAGTCACAGCGGTGGTGGCGCACGGCTCACGGCTGTTCACTTAGCGCGACACTTGTCAGTGACGCCAATGTGGCTGGCCATGTGGTACTCGTTCAGTCACAGCGGTGGTGGCGCACGGCTGTTCACTTAGCGACACTTGTCAGTGACGTCAATGTGGCTGGCCATGTGGTACTCGTTCAGTCACAGCGGTGGTGGCGCACGGCTGTTCATTTAGCGCGACACTTGTCAGTGACGTCAATGTGGCTGGCCATGTGATACTCGTTCAGTCACAGCGGTGGTGGCGCACGGCTCACGGCTGTTCACTTAGCGCGACACTTGTCAGTGACGCCAATGTGGCTGGCCATGTGGTACTCGTTCAGTCACAGCGGTGGTGGCTCACGGCTGTTCACTTAGCGACACTTGTCAGTGACGCCAATGTGGCTGGCCATGTGGTACTCGTTCAGTCACAGCGGTGGTGGCGCACGGCTGTTCACTTAGCGCGACACTTGTCAGTGACGCCAATGTGGCTGGCCATGTGGTACTCGTTCAGTCACAGCGGTGGTGGCGCACGGCTCACGGCTGTTCACTTAGCGCGACACTTGTCAGTGACGTCAATGTGGCTGGCCATGTGGTACTCGTTCAGTCACAGCGGTGGTGGCGCACGGCTCACGGCTGTTCACTTAGCGCGACACTTGTCAGTGACGTCAATGTGGCTGGCCATGTGGTACTCGTTCAGTCACAGCGGTGGTGGCGCACGGCTGTTCACTTAGCGCGACACTTGTCAGTGACGTCAATGTGGCTGGCCATGTGGTACTCGTGCAGTCACAGCGGTGGTGGCTCACGGCTGTTCACTTAGCGACACTTGTCAGTGACGCCAATGTGGCTGGCCATGTGGTACTCGTTCAGTCACAGCGGTGGTGGCTCACGGCTGTTCACTTAGCGACACTTGTCAGTGACGCCAATGTGGCTGGCCATGTGGTACTCGTCCAGTCACAGCGGTGGTGGCGCACGGCTCACGGCTGTTCACTTAGCGCGACACTTATCAGTGACGCCAATGTGGCTGGCCATGTGGTACTCGTCCAGTCACAGCGGTGGTGGCTCACGGCTGTTCACTTAGCGCGACACTTGTCAGTGACGCCAATGTGGCTGGCCATGTGGTACTCGTCCAGTCACAGCGGTGGTGGCGCACGGCTGTTCACTTAGCGCGACACTTGTCAGTGACGTCAATGTGGCTGGCCATGTGGTACTCGTTCAGTCACAGCGGTGGTGGCGCACGGCTCACGGCTGTTCACTTAGCGCGACACTTGTCAGTGACGCCAATGTGGCTGGCCATGTGGTACTCGTCCAGTCACAGCGGTGGTGGCGCACGGCTGTTCACCTAGCGACACTTGTCAGTGACGTCAATGTGGCTGGCCATGTGGTACTCGTTCAGTCACAGCGGTGGTGGCTCACGGCTGTTCACTTAGCGACACTTGTCAGTGACGCCAATGTGGCTGGCCATGTGGTACTCGTTCAGTCACAGCGGTGGTGGCGCACGGCTGTTCACTTAGCGCGACACTTGTCAGTGACGTCAATGTGGCTGGCCATGTGGTACTCGTTCAGTCACAGCGGTGGTGGCGCACGGCTCACGGCTGTTCACTTAGCGCGACACTTGTCAGTGAAGTCAATGTGGCTGGCCATGTGGTACTCGTCCAGTCACAGCGGTGGTAGCGCACGGCTGTTCACTTAGCGCGACACTTGTCAGTGACGTCAATGTGGCTGGCCATGTGGTACTCGTCCAGTCACAGCGGTGGTGGCGCACGGCTGTTCACTTAGCGCGACACTTGTCAGTGACGCCAATGTGGCTGGCCATGTAGTACTCGTTCAGTCACAGCGGTGGTGGCGCACGGCTCACGGCTGTTCACTTAGCGCGACACTTGTCAGTGACGTCAATGTGGCTGGCCATGTGGTACTCGTTCAGTCACAGCGGTGGTGGCGCACGGCTCACGGCTGTTCACTTAGCGCGACACTTGTCAGTGACGTCAATGTGGCTGGCCATGTGGTACTCGTCCAGTCACAGCGGTGGTGGCGCACGGCTGTTCACTTAGCGCGACACTTGTCAGTGACGCCAATGTGGCTGGCCATGTGGTACTCGTTCAGTCACAGCGGTGGTGGCGCACGGCTAACGGCTGTTCACTTAGCGCGACACTTGTCAGTGACGTCAATGTGGCTGGCCATGTGGTACTCGTTCAGTCACAGCGGTGGTGGCTCACGGCTGTTCACTTAGCGACACTTGTCAGTGACGCCAATGTGGCTGGCCATGTGGTACTCGTTCAGTCACAGCGGTGGTGGCTCACGGCTGTTCACTTAGCGACACTTGTCAGTGACGTCAATGTGGCTGGCCATGTGGTACTCGTTCAGTCACAGCGGTGGTGGCGCACGGCTCACTTCTGTTCACTTAGCGCGACACTTGTCAGTGACGCCAATGTGGCTGGCCATGTGGTACTCGTCCAGTCACAGCGGTGGTGGCGCACGGCTGTTCACTTAGCGCGACACTATAGTCAGTGACGCCAATGTGGCTGGCCATGTGGTACTCGTTCAGTCACAGCGGTGGTGGCGCACGGCTCACGGCTGTTCACTTAGCGCGACACTTGTCAGTGACGTCAATGTGGCTGGCCATGTGGTACTCGTCCAGTCACAGCGGTGGTGGCGCACGGCTCACGGCTGTTCACTTAGCGCGACACTTATCAGTGACGCCAATGTGGCTGGCCATGTGGTACTCGTCCAGTCACAGCGGTGGTGGCTCACGGCTGTTCACTTAGCGCGACACTTGTCAGTGACGCCAATGTGGCTGGCCATGTGGTACTCGTCCAGTCACAGCGGTGGTGGCGCACGGCTGTTCACTTAGCGCGACACTTATCAGTGACGCCAATGTGGCTGGCCATGTGGTACTCGTCCAGTCACAGCGGTGGTGGCTCACGGCTGTTCACTTAGCGCGACACTTGTCAGTGACGCCAATGTGGCTGGCCATGTGGTACTCGTCCAGTCACAGCGGTGGTGGCTCACGGCTGTTCACTTAGCGACACTTGTCAGTGACGCCAATGTGGCTGGCCATGTGGTACTCGTTCAGTCACAGCGGTGGTGGCGCACGGCTCACGGCTGTTCACTTAGCGCGACACTTGTCAGTGACGCCAATGTGGCTGGCCATGTGGTACTCGTTCAGTCACAGCGGTGGTGGCGCACGGCTGTTCACTTAGCGCGACACTTGTCAGTGACGTCAATGTGGCTGGCCATGTGGTACTCGTCCAGTCACAGCGGTGGTGGCGCACGGCTCACGGCTGTTCACTTAGCGCGACACTAGTCAGTGACGTCAATGTGGCTGGCCATGTGGTACTCGTTCAGTCACAGCGGTGGTGGCGCACGGCTGTTCACTTAGCGCGACACTAGTCAGTGACGTCAATGTGGCTGGCCATGTGGTACTCGTTCAGTCACAGCGGTGGTGGCGCACGGCTGTTCACTTAGCGCGACACTAGTCAGTGACGTCAATGTGGCTGGCCATGTGGTACTCGTTCAGTCACAGCGGTGGTGGCGCACGGCTCACGGCTGTTCACTTAGCGCGACACTTGTCAGTGACGCCAATGTGGCTGGCCATGTGGTACTCGTCCAGTCACAGCGGTGGTGGCGCACGGCTCACGGCTGTTCACTTAGCGCGACACTTGTCAGTGACGCCAATGTGGCTGGCCATGTGGTACTCGTTCAGTCACAGCGGTGGTGGCGCACGGCTGTTCACTTAGCGCGACACTTGTCAGTGACGTCAATGTCGCTGGCCATGTGGTACTCGTCCAGTCACAGCGGTGGTGGCGCACGGCTGTTCACTTAGCGCGACACTAGTCAGTGACGTCAATGTGGCTGGCCATGTGGTACTCGTCCAGTCACAGCGGTGGTGGCGCACGGCTCACGGCTGTTCACTTAGCGCGACACTTGTCAGTGACGCCAATGTGGCTGGCCATGTGGTACTCGTCCAGTCACAGCGGTGGTGGCGCACGGCTGTTCACTTAGCGCGACACTAGTCAGTGACGTCAATGTGGCTGGCCATGTGGTACTCGTCCAGTCACAGCGGTGGTGGCGCACGGCTGTTCACTTAGCGCGACACTTGTCAGTGACGTCAATGTGGCTGGCCATGTGGTACTCGTCCAGTCACATCGGTGGTGGCGCACGGCTGTTCACTTAGCGCGACACTTGTCAGTGACGTCAATGTGGCTGGCCATGTGGTACTCGTCCAGTCACAGCGGTGGTGGCGCACGGCTCACGGCTGTTCACTTAGCGCGACACTTGTCAGTGACGCCAATGTGGCTGGCCATGTGGTACTCGTCCAGTCACAGCGGTGGTGGCGCACGGCTGTTCACTTAGCGCGACACTAGTCAGTGACGTCAATGTGGCTGGCCATGTGGTACTCGTCCAGTCACAGCGGTGGTGGCGCACGGCTGTTCACTTAGCGCGACACTTGTCAGTGACGTCAATGTGGCTGGCCATGTGGTACTCGTCCAGTCACATCGGTGGTGGCGCACGGCTGTTCACTTAGCGCGACACTTGTCAGTGACGTCAATGTGGCTGGCCATGTGGTACTCGTCCAGTCACAGCGGTGGTGGCGCACGGCTCACGGCTGTTCACTTAGCGCGACACTAGTCAGTGACGCCAATGTGGCTGGCCATGTGGTACTCGTCCAGTCACAGCGGTGGTGGCGCACGGCTCACGGCTGTTCACTTAGCGCGACACTTGTCAGTGACGCCAATGTGGCTGGCCATGTGGTACTCGTCCAGTCACAGCGGTGGTGGCGCACGGCTGTTCACTTAGCGCGACACTTGTCAGTGACGCCAATGTGGCTGGCCATGTGGTACTCGTCCAGTCACAGCGGTGGTGGCGCACGGCTGTTCACTTAGCGCGACACTTGTCAGTGACGCCAATGTGGCTGGCCATGTGGTACTCGTTCAGTCACAGCGGTGGTGGCGCACGGCTCACGGCTGTTCACTTAGCGCGACACTTGTCAGTGACGTCAATGTGGCTGGCCATGTGGTACTCGTTCAGTCACAGCGGTGGTGGCGCACGGCTCACGGCTGTTCACTTAGCGCGACACTTGTCAGTGACGTCAATGTGGCTGGCCATGTGGTACTCGTTCAGTCACAGCGGTGGTGGCTCACGGCTGTTCACTTAGCGACACTTGTCAGTGACGTCAATGTGGCTGGCCATGTGGTACTCGTTCAGTCACAGCGGTGGTGGCTCACGGCTGTTCACTTAGCGACACTTGTCAGTGACGTCAATGTGGCTGGCCATGTGGTACTCGTTCAGTCACAGCGGTGGTGGCGCACGGCTCACTTCTGTTCACTTAGCGCGACACTTGTCAGTGACGCCAATGTGGCTGGCCATGTGGTACTCGTTCAGTCACAGCGGTGGTGGCGCACGGCTCACGGCTGTTCACTTAGCGCGACACTTGTCAGTGACGTCAATGTGGCTGGCCATGTGGTACTCGTCCAGTCACAGCGGTGGTGGCGCACGGCTCACGGCTGTTCACTTAGCGCGACACTTGTCAGTGACGTCAATGTGGCTGGCCATGTGGTACTCGTTCAGTCACAGCGGTGGTGGCGCACGGCTCACGGCTGTTCACTTAGCGCGACACTTGTCAGTGACGCCAATGTGGCTGGCCATGTGGTACTCGTCCAGTCACAGCGGTGGTGGCGCACGGCTGTTCACTTAGCGCGACACTTATCAGTGACGCCAATCTGGCTGGCCATGTGGTACTCGTCCAGTCACAGCGGTGGTGGCTCACGGCTGTTCACTTAGCGCGACACTTGTCAGTGACGCCAATGTGGCTGGCCATGTGGTACTCGTCCAGTCACAGCGGTGGTGGCGCACGGCTGTTCACTTAGCGCGACACTTGTCAGTGACGCCAATGGGGCTGGCCATGTGGTACTCGTCCAGTCACAGCGGTGGTGGCGCACGGCTGTTCACTTAGCGCGACACTTGTCAGTGACGTCAATGTGGCTGGCCATGTGGTACTCGTCGAGTCACAGCGGTGGTGGCTCACGGCTGTTCACTTAGCGCGACACTTGTCAGTGACGCCAATGTGGCTGGCCATGTGGTACTCGTTCAGTCACAGCGGTGGTGGCGCACGGCTGTTCATTTAGCGCGACACTTGTCAGTGACGTCAATGTGGCTGGCCATGTGGTACTCGTCCAGTCACAGCGGTGGTGGCTCACGGCTGTTCACTTAGCGCGACACTTGTCAGTGACGCCAATGTGGCTGGCCATGTGGTACTCGTTCAGTCACAGCGGTGGTGGCGCACGGCTGTTCATTTAGCGCGACACTTGTCAGTGACGTCAATGTGGCTGGCCATGTGGTACTCGTTCAGTCACAGCGGTGGTGGCGCACGGCTGTTCATTTAGCGCGACACTTGTCAGTGACGCCAATGTGGCTGGCCATGTGGTACTCGTTCAGTCACAGCGGTGGTGGCGCACGGCTCACGGCTGTTCACTTAGCGCGACACTTATCAGTGACGCCAATGTGGCTGGCCATGTGGTACTCGTCCAGTCACAGCGGTGGTGGCTCACGGCTGTTCACTTAGCGCGACACTAGTCAGTGACGTCAATGTGGCTGGCCATGTGGTACTCGTTCAGTCACAGCGGTGGTGGCGCACGGCTGTTCACTTAGCGCGACACTTGTCAGTGACGTCAATGTGGCTGGCCATGTGGTAGTCGTTCAGTCACAGCGGTGGTGGCGCACGGCTGTTCACTTAGCGCGACACTAGTCAGTGACGTCAATGTGGCTGGCCATGTGGTACTCGTTCAGTCACAGCGGTGGTGGCGCACGGCTGTTCACTTAGCGACACTTGTCAGTGACGCCAATGTGGCTGGCCATGTGGTACTCGTTCAGTCACAGCGGTGGTGGCGCACGGCTCACGGCTGTTCACTTAGCGCGACACTTGTCAGTGACGCCAATGTGGCTGGCCATGTGGTACTCGTTCAGTCACAGCGGTGGTGGCGCACGGCTGTTCACTTAGCGCGACACTAGTCAGTGACGTCAATGTGGCTGGCCATGTGGTACTCGTTCAGTCACAGCGGTGGTGGCGCACGGCTGTTCACTTAGCGACACTTGTCAGTGACGCCAATGTGGCTGGCCATGTGGTACTCGTTCAGTCACAGCGGTGGTGGCGCACGGCTCACGGCTGTTCACTTAGCGCGACACTTGTCAGTGACGCCAATGTGGCTGGCCATGTGGTACTCGTTCAGTCACAGCGGTGGTGGCGCACGGCTCACGGCTGTTCACTTAGCGCGACACTAGTCAGTGACGTCAATGTGGCTGGCCATGTGGTACTCGTTCAGTCACAGCGGTGGTGGCGCACGGCTCACGGCTGTTCACTTAGCGCGACACTTATCAGTGACGTCAATGTGGCTGGCCATGTGGTACTCGTTCAGTCACAGCGGTGGTGGCGCACGGCTGTTCACTTAGCGCGACACTTGTCAGTGACGTCAATGTGGCTGGCCATGTGGTACTCGTTCAGTCACAGCGGTGGTGGCGCACGGCTCACGGCTGTTCACTTAGCGCGACACTTGTCAGTGACGTCAATGTGGCTGGCCATGTGGTACTCGTCCAGTCACAGCGGTGGTGGCGCACGGCTCACGGCTGTTCACTTAGCGCGACACTTGTCAGTGACGTCAATGTGGCTGGCCATGTGGTACTCGTCCAGTCACAGCGGTGGTGGCGCACGGCTCACGGCTGTTCACTTAGCGCGACACTTGTCAGTGACGCCAATGTGGCTGGCCATGTGGTACTCGTTCAGTCACAGCGGTGGTGGCGCACGGCTCACGGCTGTTCACTTAGCGCGACACTTGTCAGTGACGTCAATGTCGCTGGCCATGTGGTACTCGTCCAGTCACAGCGGTGGTGGCTCACGGCTGTTCACTTAGCGCGACACTTGTCAGTGACGTCAATGTGGCTGGCCATGTGGTACTCGTCCAGTCACAGCGGTGGTGGCTCACGGCTGTTCACTTAGCGCGACACTTGTCAGTGACGTCAATGTGGCTGGCCATGTGGTACTCGTCCAGTCACAGCGGTGGTGGCGCACGGCTCACGGCTGTTCACTTAGCGCGACACTTGTCAGTGACGTCAATGTGGCTGGCCATGTGGTACTCGTCCAGTCACAGCGGTGGTGGCGCACGGCTCACGGCTGTTCACTTAGCGCGACACTTGTCAGTGACGTCAATGTGGCTGGCCATGTGGTACTCGTCCAGTCACAGCGGTGGTGGCGCACGGCTCACGGCTGTTCACTTAGCGCGACACTTGTCAGTGACGCCAATGTGGCTGGCCATGTGGTACTCGTTCAGTCACAGCGGTGGTGGCGCACGGCTCACGGCTCGGCCTACGCATGTTCACGCAGCACGCAGTTATTTTCCAACAGAGGACAGAAAAACATTTTCTTCCTCTTTTTGTGTGTTTATTGTGTTCATTATTTTTACAATTTATGCATTTGTAAGTGTAAATTCTTCACACACAATTATAGAACAATGAGTAGGGAGTCGACTGCATTGCCGTTTCAGTTTGAACCAGAGTACATAGACCGTGATTTTGAGAGCATCGTTTTAGTGGGTGAGGACGATACTACTGTACAAATATACACAGGATGGAAGGGCAATAATTTGTGGTGTAAATGTGGACTATGCAGTATGCAAACCAATGCCGAGTGTGTTGAGCTCTTCTTCAGTGACAACTCTGAAGGAATGATCCAAGTCTCGCTTGACACATTCTGACTCACTATCGCTCTTACCCAGGACAAGTGAGGCTATTGAAACGACATATTTCTTCTGATCCTAATTCGCACTTAACACCCTTATCACACGTATTTGTTGATGGTGGGGCTGCTTAGCACTTTCATTGTGCACTTTTTGAGAAAAGCATGAAATTTACAGAATAGGTAGCCAATACCATAATGATCAAATTTAGATGTAGAGGGAAGACAGATTTGACCTCTTGAGGATGGTAGGAGGTCAGATAAAAAATGGCCGCCACTCCATTAGGAATTTAACAAACACGCTGAAATAAGGTTAAAAATAGTGTTGAATGACATTTAGGATGTCTCTTATTAATAATATGTGTATGAAGGGAAGTCAAATGTGACTTCTGAGGAAGGTCGGAGGTCAAATCCAAGATGGCCGCCACAAATCATTAATTGAATAACACGCTGAAATAAAGTTTCAAATAGTGTAGTATGGCATCGAGGATGTCTTTTATAAATAATATGGGTAAGCAGAGAAGTCAGATGTAACCTCTGAGTACGGTCGGAGGTCAAGTCCAAGATGGCCGCCACTAATTAATAATTGAATAAAGCCGGCTGCCCGACCTTGCGTTTGTTTGCGTGGACGCCATGGACGGGCTCAGATCGACCAATCAGGAGAGACTTGGGTGCGTGCTGCAAAAGTTGACCAAACCTCAACTTTTGCAGTGAACCGGAAGTGCGGGAAGTGCGTGCGCATGCGCACAACCACAAAACGGCAGGCAAGATGGAGAAGCAGTAGTTTTGAGGTTATGGGCTCTAGTTCTGGATTTGTTAACTTTAAAGTGTATGTAACTACCCCACGACGTACAGAAACATAGGAAATGTAAAATAAGTAAATAGCCATATACCACGGCCGTCTGTTTTGAGTTCCACTAATGAAAATATTTGTGTTAGGTACGATAATAGTCTCGTCACGCCCACTGCACACAAACGCAATGTCGGGAATACATTTTAGAAATCTCACGCATAAACGCAGCGTGCTGCAAAAACATGCGTTTTCTCCACGCAAGGTCGGGCAAGCGCCTTTACACGCTGAAATAAAGTTTCAAATAGTGTAGTATGGCACCAAGGATGTCTTTTATAAATAATATGGGTAAGCAGAGAAGTCAGATGTAACCTCTGAGTACGGTCGGAGGTCAAATCCAAGATGACTGCCACGTCATTAGTGATTTGATTAACAAGCTCAAATTATGCCTGAAATGCCTGTTCTTCAACTCTGTAGTGATCCGGGCAATTTCTGGCCCTGCTACCATCCAGCGTCTTAGTGCTCCTGGATTGTCTGTCAGTCCAATAGCCCCACCAGAACTTTTCACCAATGCGTTGTTCTGCTCATGGCACTGATCGAATGCCATGGCAGAAAACTTGTTGATAGTTTTGTGAACAACATAATAACCAGACTCGAATTCAGCTAGGACAAGTGGGTGCTTCACAGCGAGAGTCATCATATCACGGATGTGTACGGCAAGCCATCTCGAGTAGTGTGTATGATCTAAGGCAAAAAGCTAGGGCATAATCTGTGTCAGTGATTCCACATACAGAGGGAAGTTACCTTCGCGAAGTGAACTGATGTACCGCAGAAAGATAAGCTCTAATGAAAGAGTCTTTAGCCAATATTGAAAGTGTACACTGGCCTCTGCTCGTGTTTGGCACCACTCATCATAGGAGGGTGGGCTGGTTGCAAGGCATGAACAGTCATCCGTGTAAGCTTTGTGGAGAAGCGTATGGAGGCAGCGCTGTTATCTGGTGTGCATGATGGGTCTTGGTAATGTGATTGACATTTATAAAGGAATCTGCTGTTCCCTAACTGGCAATGTCAGCTTGTACCGGGGTGTTCGTCCAGCCACTGTCTTTTAGCTAGTCGCCCAGTACTTTTAATATTACCATCTCTATGTGTAAACCACCAAACATGATGACAAAACGATCTTCTCCGTAAGTAGCTGGCCAAGTCTACTGGATTTCTTTAGCAAGAGCAAAAAGAGGTTGGTCAGCAGCCAGGACTGGAATTTTACCTGGGTTCAAGTGTTGAACAGTTTTCTTGACGATGTCCATGGAGTGCCTTATCATTGCCACTGAGTGCGCGTTGTCTACAAAGAGAGGCAATATTGCTTCGATTACTGGAGGGGTTACCAGATTGGTGCAAGACAGCGTGATAGGCAGACCACGATATCCAACCATCCATTGTTGACGTATTAACAGCATTTTTTACTTTGTTGAGCCATGCTAACTCGTTTTCTGTTGCAACTGCAGAAAATACGAATTCACAAGGTCTAACTGGCCCTTGCACCACCGGCGCACTAAAATCCTTCTTCATGAGGGAAGCTGGTTAGATGAGCGCAGCGAAGCGGAGTGAATCTCTCCATACAACTCGATCGGCGCTTTGTCTGTGTGTGTGTGTGTATGTCTGTATGTATGTGCGCTAAATTTTGTTCGTCGCGCACAGGTCAAACGGCTTGACGGATTTGGCTGAAATTTTTGGGTTACGTTTGTGACTACTAAACTCGATGTTGTTAACATAACCAGCAAAATTCGTCAAGATGCCAACCTAAAAAAAAATAATTACCGAAAAACAAAATTTGTTTATTTATTTAATTAAATCTAAACTTACACACGGATTTAAATGATGTTTGACTTGTAGGTTCACATCAATAATACCAACACTCGATAATAGTTTCAAATTTGTAAGTTCATCCGCCATGTTATAAAAAATATTGTTTCTTTACGGTAATAATTTTTTCATTTTTACAGTGTTCCGACGATATCATTCGCATTTGCGGATTTTTGCAGTTAGAAGCACATAGTAAACACAAAAATAGCGTACGCAATCATACCTTTCTTATTATTATTTGGAATCTCGATAGCTATCATAGAATGGCTACAATGACGTAAGATGCCAACCTACAAAAAATTAACAACTGAAACACATGTTTTGTTGTTTATTTAATTAAATTAAAACTTACACACCGATATGAATACTTTTTTATATGTAAGGCCACATCAATAGTACCAACACTCGACAACAGTTTCAAAATCGCAGATTTAACCGTCATGTTGTAAAAAAATATTGTTTATTTTCAGCTACATCTGTCTTCACTTTTACAGTGTTCCACCGATATGATTCGCATTTGCGGACCATTGAAGTAAGATGCACATAGTATGCTGCCGAAATGGCTTACGCAGTCAGACCTTTCTCACGATGTATTTGGAATTTTGATAGCTATCAAAGAATGGCTACAATGACGTGTTATGTTTTATGACTTTCACGGCAAACATGCAGAAAATAACAACAAGCTTGGTCGACAATTTAAAAAGCTATTATTATAGTTTAAATGCGAGTTATTGTATAATGAAACAATAATACATGTTAGTTATAGTATGTATCTACATTATGGAACTTTTTATACACTGATAGGTTTAATAGTTTATGAATTAGAGCCTATTGAGTAGACCACGGTCGAATGAAATTATGCGGAAATCCATCAACTTGAAGGTTTTAATTTCTTTAAAGAAAACTTCTTGACGGATTTAAATAATATTTCGTGCATTTATTGGCAACATATCAAGAAATAATATACTTAAGTTATAAGATTGTAACTTGATCCGCCATCTTGTAAAAAAATCATATGTTTATTATAATGGTATTTTTTTTTTAAAGAGTAATATCATTGAGTTTGTTACTAACAAACTCAATGGTAATATGATATGCAAATGATTTATTTCACTTGATACATTGAAAAAATCGCTCATCTGTCAACGCGGAGCGTTTTCCTAGTAGTACAATTGTCTAGCAAGATGGCAGACGTATCATTGACTTGGAGGAATCATCATATTATTTATAAAAGACATCATCAATGCCATTCTACACTGTTTGAAACAATATTACAGTGTGTTTATCAAATTACCAATTTAGTGTCGGCCATCTTGGATTTGACCTTTTGTCGGAGATCAAATCTGACTTCTCTGCGTACCGATATTATTTATAAAGAACACCCTCAAAACAATTCAACACTATTAAAAACTATATTTCAGCGTGTTTATCAAAATACGAATTAAGTGGCGGCCATCTTGGATTTGACCCCCCACCGTCCTTAGAGGTCACATCTGACTTCTTTGTATACACATATTATTTATAAAAGACATCTTTAAAACCATAAAACACTATTTGAAACTATATTCCAGCGTGTTTATCAAATTACCAATTTAGTGGCGGCCATCTTGGATTTAACCTTTCTCGGAGGTCAAATCTGCCTTGTCTGCATACCGATATTATTTATAAAAAACACCCTCAAAACAATTCAACACTATTAAAAACTATATTTCAGCGTGTTTATCAAAATACGAAGTAAGTGGCGGCTATCTTGGATTTGACCTCCCACCGTCCTCGAAGGTCACATCTGACTTCTCTGCATACACATGTTATTTATAAAAGACATCCTCAAAGCCATTCTTCACTATTTGTTACCTTATTTTAGCGTGTTTGTCAAATTCCTAAAGAAGTGGCGGCCATTTTTTATTTGACCTCCCACCATCTTCAGAGGTCAAATCTGACTTCCCTCCACATCTGAATTTGATCATTAGGGTATTAACTAACTATACTGTAAATTTCATGCTTTTCTCAAAAAGTGCACAATTCTATTCAAATGCTCAGCTAAGCGGAGGGATAATCTTCCGAGATAACCATGGGTGGTGGACTCGGGGGTGTCAAAACGCGTGAAGGTCCGGGTTGAGAACTAGATGATGGTTTTGAAGTCAGGAGCTCATCTACCATTTGTTTTTTGCGCTTTCTTTCATATCGAGATTGACGGGTTCGCTTAGCTGCTGGTAATGGTTGAGCGGTCGCGTGCGAGCTGTCACTTTTATCATCACCTTTAGACACTGGCTTGGCACTGTCCCCTTGTTCAGATGTATATACAGCCTACTGCCGTCGCCGGAATCACCTAACAATCGAAGTTTTAAAATATCAGACTTATTGAAATCACCTGGTAAAAAGTGTTTTGAGCAGGCACGTGAGCCGGCATTAGGTTGTATAAAATTTAGTCTTCCAAATAGAGAATCGTTTGGGCGATTTATCTTTGTTCGGGTATCTGTAAAATGTTAGGTGAGGAACTGATATTTCGTTACTTTTACAGCCGTAATACGAACACTGAGGCATTCTAGGATCGGATGATATTATATTATAATATGATAGTCAGTCTTTACATCTTCACTCAACGATGGATAGAATCAGACTAAACGAGAGTGATTGTCGTGTGTGGAATCTCGCTTCCCAACCATGCACGTAACGTAAACCAATGCCGGGCGGGCAATGCCGAGGCGAGTCAAGCCACCCTGAACTGACGTCATCACTAGTGCAGCGCTCGCATGAATCGCCTCTCAAGTGTGTTTACGATTCAGACTTATCACCAACAGGCATGTGTGTGTTAGTTTAACACACACATCATTCTAAAACTCTCTTAAGCAAAAACTTGTTTTTTCCCCCTTTAAATTCTCAAGCGCTCCGTGAAAGAAAACATGCTTACTTATTGCGCGCGGTGTGTTTCAGAACCTGACAACTGCGACGAACCCATTCCGCCTCCAACTGATGCCAACAATACGATCAAGCCTGATTACTACAGTGTTCTCCACAAGAAGCCTGAAGCGATGCATCCCAAACCCAATGAACTCGTCGACACGATCCCCGGTAGGCCTACGATCACATACAAGCAAGCTCGTCGGAATATATTTCAGGAGTTTTCAAAACAATAGGCCTTCCTGATAAAAATTGTTGCCCTAGCAAACGTGCAACAAACATCACTGAAGTATATGATTTCAGATTACGGGGACGACATCTATCCATACGCAACTTTCCAAGTTCAGAAACCTCTGAATCTGGTCTCGAGCAACCGAGGCTTCCAGACGTTCGTCTACCAGGGTTCGGGGCTGGTGGGCGTTGAGAGTTATGCGGAGAGAGAGGTTAGTGATGTAGGCATTACTTATGCCCTCCATAGTCCATACTGATGTTATCATTGAGTGATCCGGTATCTCTGTCCAGTTACAAGAAGGGGACGACTACACAAATGTCCGTCCGCCGTTTCGCTTGGATACTGAAGATTACGACTCACTTGGGTCGGAGTCAGACGGCCAAGGACCGGTCGATAAGGGAGCTGCCTATCCTTCTCCATATCTACACAGTAACATACGCCACAGTAAGGAAGGACCCTTCTATTCTCGAATTCACCCTGAGTCTGCACCCAGGTAGTAAGCTAGAGTACCCCCACGATTGTACCTCGGCCGGCCGGATGGCAGGGAGGGTAAGTATCCAACGTGCATGGACGTGAAGAAGTTGACTTGAAAACGTAACTAACATTCCATTGTAAAATATCACTAATGATGAAAACCTTGAATCATGTGGATATTTGCTTCATTACCTGTATAACATATAATAAAATATTGCAAAACTAACGGAACGTTAATTAGGTTTTCGAGGCTCTCTTTTCACCTCCGTTCTCATCAGTTACTTCACCTCCCTACCGTCGGCCAAGGGGAGGGTACTCGAGCCTGCTACCTGAATGCAGACTCACAGTCAACTCGACATTATGTTCAGATGGTATTTAAGAATGAGTCGTTTGATGTAGTTACTAATCGTGTATAACTCTTGAAAGCAGGTCGGTTGGTGGGCATGCTGGAGTCGTCCACATCTACCGAGGTGACTCCATCGCCTGATCGCCGGCGAGACCCTAAGAAGTGTCGAATCAAGTGAGTTGTTATCTTTCCCACCGTCTCACTGTCGTAGCGAGCTTTGCCTAGAGCCTCTGACAGCAGTCCTGCCTCGGCAGCGTTTTGAGGGGCCGTGATATTTTAAGATGGCCATACCTGATCAAACAGGACTAAACTCTGTACCATATCAAGTTCCAACCTCGTTCACGGGCTTAGATACCCCGAGTTCAGGCGTTGTCCTTATGGCGGATCAGAGTTGGAAGTTGATGTGGCATGACCTATATAGTGTCATTGAACTGCGCCTAAACAAACCCTTTTTTTCCAAAGAACATGTTGAGAAGTGGGTTTAGATATTGGCAGGAAATCATTTTTGGGGAGCCCCTTCATCCACTGTTCCTTGAGTGAGTATTAGATTGAAAACATCGAGGTAGTTAACAAAATAACTGATACCAAGATAGCATGAATTGTCATTGTGACACATCTTTGCATGATCCGCCATTATTCTTGGCCTAAACGTGGTGCACTTTCTAGCACTACTACCCTAATGCCAAGCACTCTACCCAACATGACCATAACGAGTTTCAGTTTGACAGTTCGTGGGCAGTCACAAATTGTGTTGAGAGCTGCCAACCCTCTTTCATTTTCGAATTTATCAAGTGATCTATTTAGACAATATTACTAAATGAATTTGAGTTTAGCAGATATTGCCTTTTTCAGCCATAAGATATGGCTCTACGGTAGTACACGGGGTTCTTATTTGGGAGGTTGCCAGTTTGATTTTCGCTACCGGCAAAACTAACCGAAGACTTTTTTCGATTTCCTTGGTAATCCATTGTATGCTGAGACTGATTCCCATTCCTTCCTAAATACGAAACAAACGTAGCTATTTAAAAATAGGTTGGTTTCCTACGAACATATTATGCTAGTCCATCCAACTTTGTTCTGTCTTTAGAAGCCACTCCCCACGCAAGAAGCTATTGATGAAGGGAGATCAAATGGGGACCAAGGAGACAGCTTTTACATTTCCCAACCACTTCCGAGCGAAACTGTGCGACGAGTTAAGCGAGGCGGAATGCGACAGAAACTCACCCTTCCGGGGGCCGATACAGTATCGCGTGTAACTGTCTAACCTATACGTACGCAGGCCTATGTCGCCACTACTTCTGCTTCTTCAGCTATTTCACTCCTAATGAGTATACTGAATTGGATGTATTGCAAGATATACAATATATATGTCTAAAAATGAAACTAACGTACTATCATCCTACATAATATATGAGAGTTTGGGTGGCCGACAGTATCACATCTTATGTTGAGCGGGATATGCTGTGAATTGGGTGATAAAATGTGTGCCTTTAAACCTAAACCAAGTTTGCTCGTTACTTATCACTGCTGTGGGACACGTAAGAAGGCTTATTACGGATACTGCAGTGGGGCTGAAGGAATAGTATAATACACATATATAATCAAAAGGTTGATAAAGAATAAGTATTATGTACGTACAATAAGTCACCAAACACAAAGTCCCTTGGGCATTCACTTCTGGTTTTGGGGCCTGAGCTGTTCTGTAAGATAAAAATAATTTAACTAAGATATCAGAGGAAATGATCGGACCAAGATCTTACTTCATTTAACGGACACATAGCAAAATGATTTTAATAGTGATGATTAACAGGTTGTGTAAATGAGGTATCCACTTCCTATCTTGCTGAGTTGTACCTCTCCAATTAGGAAGTGAGGCTCAGCGATAAAGAATGATTTGATACATTTTTGTTAGCAGCAAAACGAAAATAGTCAAATAATTGATAATAGGTTTACTTTTGACAAGAACGTATTTCACAGGTAAATATAGTTTCAAAGTAATATTTTCATCCTACAATCCGTCGAAGAAGAAAATGCCAACTCACAGAAAGTTGTTAGTTGATATGCACCAGGATTTCTAACCTTATAAAAATGAACAACACACATTCACAGGTGCACAGTGCACACACTCAACAACCAACTTCATATGTATGGTATCTCACTTCTTGCTCGGCGAGCTAGCCCCAGTAATGAGCTCACAGCATAACTCATATCCGCCACGTTTGGAAATGACTCCTCTATGGCGACCTAGTTCTAATTCACGACGAGGTCACTGGCCGTGGCAAGGCGCTACTGGTTGGGCTGACGTAGAAACATTGCGTCCGAGGATAACAGGTAAGAATACTGTTGCAATATTCGGTTTTGCACTGTTGTTCAGTGGATGTGTTTGAAAGTTGTCACTATTGTTGGAGACCATAAATGATCTACCTTCTCTCATACATAGTACAAGCAGCTCTAAATCACAATTACGTCAATTGTGGCGCGTCTAGTTTAAAGTTCTGTCATCCACGGCATCACACTGTTTTCAGCAGTGGTGTTCGCCTGTAAACAATTTTATTCAATTTGAAACTAAGACTACTTAGGTACTCTAAAATCTGGCATTTTGTTATTTCGAGTGGAAATTATTGAGGCTGACTTTTTTAGGGTCCCTTATTATTAGTGATATGAGATTCCCAGAAGTGACTTTTAAAACCATTCACCTGCTGTGGGAGACGTTTGCTGGGGGGTTTGAGTGGGATACTCGACAACTGCCAGCCTGTCAATCATCACTAGCGTGTCTGTCTTGCCACCGGCAGGCGGTGTTGCCAGGTATCTGTTTCTATGACGTAGGCCTAAGCATCGACAGGCATTTCACTCATTGTTTTACCAACTCGTCCCCTATTTCATAAAAGCTTTATATTGTTAGAAGAAAATCGTGGGCTTGCGGAATCATAACTTGGTAACCTGGCTTTGATGCCCCATTTGTATTTTAATACGAGCTTCGTATGCTGACCAGATCATAGACATTAAATTAAGACGAAATAGTAACTTAGTTGTGAGCAGTGTTGTGACTAGATAATTTATTTTTTATCTAGATGAAGATAAAGATAATTCCCCAAAAAATTATCTACATAAGATAAAAGATAAAGTGTAAAAAAATTATCTAGGTAATAGATAAAAGATTAAAATAATTATCTAGATAATTTTGGAAAGATAAAAGATAATAATGATATTATTGAGTTATTGACATGTTTCTTTAAAAGCAATATTTACTTATTTTTTTCCATATCTATCATAATGTGGATGGATTTTAAGGATGGGATAGTTAGGTTTAAAGTTATTAGAGAATAGAGATACAGTACTAAGGATATTCAAAGTTTCAAACTTTATTGTAAAAATCAGTACAAGGTACATTACTATTAGGGTCTGTCCAGAAAAATGTCTTAAGTTTTCAAAATGCAAAATTCAATTAATTTAAACTAGCTCGGTGTCAAATTTAAGATATAGTCTCCCAAACACTAATTTTTAGAAGTATAATACATAAATTGAGTTCAATTGGCTGTTTACAATATGATAGCCCCTTAAATACAATAAAATAGCATACATAAAATAAATACAATATGATAGCCCCTATATTATGGTTAAACATTTAATCTATTTTTTTTATCTAAAAGCTTAAAATTTTAGATAAGATAATCTGTATTTTTTATGTAGATAAAAGATAAAGATAACACCAAAAAAATTAGCTAGATGAAGATAATAGATAACAGATTTTCTCTAGATACGTTATCTAGATAATTTTATCTAGATAAGTCACAACACTGGTTGTGAGTATATTGTACCAATCGCAGTTTTACCGTCGTCTTACTTAACATCCAGATGTATAAGGACTGAGTACTTGTAAGTAGTGACAATACAAGGATATGGTTTACTAGAATACACAATGCACAGACTTCAATCTACCAGTTCATTGATAATATTATATAATATCAATATCAGACAGGACAATCGCAAATGTTTATTTGGGCAAAGAGGGACGCATTTCTTATTCAACTAAGAAATCAATGGACCATGTGTCTACAAGGCCCGAGTTGAACCCATGTTGGTAATTTCTCTACGTAAAACACTACGGTCATGTGTTGTACCTATCTAGACCATCTGTAAGTGTTATCTTATCGTTTGTGTGTGTATTCATTCTGTTTACAATAATATGTCCAACCTTTATGTTTTGAGCCCTCTATTAACAGTATCATTGATATTTTAACAGTGTAAGATTCGTGTGTATCCCCAAGCAATACCTCGAGGTGTTAAGTCTTCAGCCGTGAGACCCTTGTACCCCAACTCACAATCCATGCCAAGTAATCTCCATCGTAGATGCTTATTGTGCCCACTTCCATTAAACTAGAAAGAAATCAATTTTTGATTCCGCCAGTGTACTTACTATTTCCTAATTGTAAAAAATATTTTATAATTCAAAAATGTATATTCATATTAAACAGCTATCAGGCATAATAAATATTAAACTGTGTTTAATGACGATAGAGTTTTAATTAATTTATCTTCGTATTGTATGACCTGGTTGACCCTATCTGGTTACTGGCCTTTCTGATATCTCAATGTCAAAGTTCAATATGATAGATAAGGAAAAGTTTTCACTTTCTGCATTAGTGAGCTTCATGGAAGACTGACTCAATGCTAATAATGTATTGACGAAAATGAAGGGCTTACAATCACCAGATAAAGTCAAAGAGGCTTTGCAGTTCAAAACCAAAAATCCCATTATTAATATTCCAAATTTTGTTATCGTATCCAACCCGGAAGTACAACAAAATGGAAATTAAAATGAAAATCATAATAATGATGATGATAATTCGTTAACCATATGAAAAGGATGGACATAGGGAGGATCCCATGATGAGACATTGAAGCGGCAGAGGAGGGGAAATGAAAAGTAGGAAGGTCAAAAGAGACATGGGGAAGGATAATTAAAGAAGATGTTGAAAAACGGGATGAACGTGGGAGGATGTGGCAAGAGTACAACGGCTGTAGAAAAACATAAAAGAGTGGAATTCATTTTTGAGGAAACGGGAGGAGGAGGATGAGGAAGAAACACCGAGTCAGGCAAGCTCAGTATCTACAAGTGTCGTGCCCTAGATGGAGGTGGAGAGCCACCACTCAACCCGACACAGTTGGAACTGAATTAAAGATTATTATTGTTATTATTATTATTTTATTGTTGCAATACATACAAACTCGGTCAAAACCGGCGTAAACATGTTGTACGGACATAAATGCAAATATTTCCATGTGCTTACCTTAAACTCTACTTAGAACTAATTAAATATATCATTATTTATATTATTTTTCCAAAACCAGCTGAAGATGCTATGTACGGTCGTGGCCGATTTGTACACATCCCAGCATTCGCTCTTCGTATGGTGGAAACCACGAAAACCACCATCATAGGATGGAGAACTTCTTGAAGTCTTCATTCTTCTCAGTTCAAAAATGTTTTCCTACTATCCTACATGTGTTCAAAATTATTGCTTTTTGCATCTCGATGTATACGTTCGGTTGGAGACCAATTAGTTTAATACTGACACTGTCATGGAGTTTTCGCGGAACAATACCATGTGTGTATATAATTAACTGTACAACATTTACATTATTCTGCTTCCACAGCCATTTTATTTCATTCATTATTTATTTATTGCCAAAGTCACCGTGTTTTTTAGAGAAGCTTAGTCGAGTTCTGAATAGCTTGATTTCGATTCCGTGACGACACTGGTCGGGCGGGTCGGAAAGTTTCATTGTTATAGTTGAGAAACTGTAAGAATGACGGCCCCCTCCTTATCTCCCCCACTGCTACCCGACCCCCCTCAACTCCGTGACAACGTAACAAAATGAAATGCGTAACTGAAAATCAGTTTGTTTCAGTTGTTCAGTTTGTTGTTTCATGGAGTTAAGGGGGGATCGGGTAGCAGTGATGGGGATAAGGCGGGGGCCGTCATTCTTACAGTTTCTCAACTATATGTCTTTGGTTACACTTTCATTAATTGTCTGAAACAAAACACTGTGGATTAACGTGACTATTTTTGTATTCGAAATGTTTGCTATTGACAGTCTATTATTTACTGGAAGAATACAACAAACACAACTAAAATATCTAAAATTAAAACATACCGCGCTTCGCGCAACCTCTGTGCTGGCGGAAAGAGACGCTGTGATTGGTTACTACGTGCGACCCTATATTACTGGTCTAAGCGTGCGACCAAGTAATTTTGTTGTTCTTTTGTATTATTCTTCCAACAGATGCACTCGAAATTGAATTACATTAAAACTAGAAATTAAAATGATTTACAACGTGTCCAAACCACGGACCGTAGTCCAAACGAATTTGCAACGGCTGGCTGAAATGAATCTTCTTTCTTAGCAGTAGCAGCAAGAAGAAGAAGAAGAAGAAGAAGATCGTCAAGAGCAATTGTTATTTTTCTTGATTCATCGCACAAATTTGATTTAGCTTAGGCCTAGGCTACATTGTGTGCACTGCTACGTATATCGTGTGGTAAGGGTAAGTTTAACAAGATCTCAGCTTGTATTCTGATTGATGATGATCGTGAGCAAATGTAATTAATAATTTGCATAGAAGAGAACTGTCATTTCTCGGTTCTCTAAAAATCGGAGGCTAGCCTAGGCCTAAGCCTTGCCAATGGCATAAAATAGGCTTAGCTGTTTCCCAAGCTGTCTTGACATCGCACACGGTTCGGTTGGAAATACTTATCAATCAATCACTGCATCAAGAGCCTCATGGACAAGCTCACTATGATGATTCTTCTTGGAAGTATCTCCTTACTTGTACTTGTGCAAGTCACAGGTGAGTGGGTCTAGGTAGGCCTAGGAAGCACTGTCTAATTTAACGTGAAGATAACAAATTGTAATAACACAATGGGAACAGAACACCTATTTTTTGTTCAACATTAAGATCTAACCTTGGTCACGGGCAAGATTCCCCCGAGTTTAGGCCTTTTGGCAGATCAGGGTTGGAACTTGGATGTAGACTGAACCATAGGCGTGGTTGAAACTAGCTTTAAAACATGCACGAGAACCAGTTAGGCTTAGTGAGTTAGCAACATCTTGACAATATCTGATTAGTCATTAGATGATGAGCCTAATCTAGTAATTTAGGCTTAAGGATAATTTGTATACTGGCCCAGTTGCCCCAAAACAACCGTAGATAGGTCTGGCGGTGCATTCATCATAGACGAGTGGCGAGCGACGTATCGGCTATCGGCATTTGAGATTGGGACTTGCCGATACGCTACGTATCAGTCGTTTATGACAAAAGCATTCGTAAAATGGTTTTGGGGCAAAGTATAGGTTAGCATAGTACCTAACTGAATACAGTTGAATGAGGAGGGAATTTTTTCTTCCAGCAAAAAAGTGTGAATTTACAACTTCTTTCCATGATGATACCAAACTTGTGTCAGCGCAAGGAGAACTAAACTGCCCGGGGCCAGATGATCCTAGTAATCACACCGAATGCTGCTTAAACCCCAAGTTTGTGTGCTGCCCTGAGTCTCCAGTTGTCTACAAGATCAACAACCGGTCAGTATTTTTACTCTTCTGATTACCGGTTCTGACTTAACAGGCAACTTGTTTCAGTAGCCTATTGAATATTGGTGCATGTGACAGTTGGACAGACTGGCAGTCAAAGATGGCGGCATCTTGAGAGCGGGTCTCCGTCCGTACTGTAGCTGCTCATTAACCTGTATTTACGTGTATAATAAACTACTAGAATCCATACTGACGAGTTGTTATTGAGAAGGTGAACCTATTACAGTGCAAGCTAGGGCTGAGTCGTTTAAATGTGTACACACAATCATGAAAATATGTACGTGTACTAGGGATGACTTCGGATCTAATAATTCGGAACCGGATCCTCCCGCGCCGGACCCGGTTCAGAACCGGTTCTTGAACATTTTAATTTTGTTTATATCACATAATATTTATGTGACACTAAGCATAGTGGATTTCCCTTTGTTTGAACTTTGAACTGCGCAGCGTGTCCTTGAAAATACGTGTGTGACGCAACCTCTGCAGGGTGGCAACTACCGACTGCAGCATCGCAAGCAAGCTTTCATTAAGGTATTTTGGATGATTGGGTGATACAATATCGATTAAGGCTTGAATTCGCGGTGTCCTGTGATGACGAGTCACCTGTCCGGCCGGCATCGGCTATTGACAGTCGTAAAAGTATCAACACAACATCTGAACAACAACATTCTTCTCGGAAAGAATTCGGGGTTCCAGGTATAAATAGTTGAATGGATCCAATGTTTCCGCAAACAAAGGGAACTCGGCCGGCCCCCGTGCGGCCATCTGTGTGTGGTTAAGGGGAGGGGGGGGGGTAGATGTGCAGTTATAAACTGCAGCTACGCGTACTGCAGACCGCGGGAGAAATACTTCAAGTTGACAATGATATCGCGATATCCTCGAGGGTTGTGGGGGGGGGGGGGGGGGGGGGGGGTTAGGTACCAGTGACAACGCTGCAGCAACGCATACTGCAGACCATAGCGGAAATATTTTAATATTTTGAGTTGACTACGATATCGCGATATTTTCGATATGACACTAAAAATAGAACCGGTTCCAAAAAATGGAACCGGATTGCAATTGGGAACCGGTTCCGAACCGGTTTCCGGATATCCGAAGTCATCCCTAACGTGTACTCATTTTTGACCGTAAACCTGTGTGGTTACAACCACTGCAGCATGAAAGCAGCTCAAAGAGTGGTATTACACTAAACATTGGAGCCTAATACAGTGTGCATGAGAATATAGTTTTTGCCATTGCCATTGTAACTAGGCATGATATTGTCAGTACATGTTCTTTGTAACTTGAATTCAGTAATATTACTTTATATTATTAATATTTATTATTGTTGAAATGAACAGTCTATCATAAGTACTGTTCAATTTATTTAAATTAAACAGTGCTTATGATAGGGAAAGACTGTTCGTTTCAACAATACTTCCAATGTGAAAAGTTTTCTTGTAGGCCTATGATAGATTTTCAAAATTGAAAAACAAAATAATTATGAGGTTTAAATGTAGACCTACATAAGAAACTTAACTAAGCCTACTACGTTATATGATTTAGCCTAGCATTGAATATTTACAAGAGAAAATCTATTCTTGGTATCCTTTCTTGGTTCATTCCTTACATACGTCTGAATATACGTTAACGTTCTTCCTCAATCTTTAATTTCACTCTTTCAACTCCTAACCTAGTCTTTCTCTGTATACCCTGTATCTGATTCTATCTTACTTTGTTAACTCCCAAGATACTTATAAATAATTTAATTTCCATTACTGCTTCCAATCCAGCTCTGCATTATGTCGGCCATTGCCCATGGTTCATGTAACTGAGGTTATGTTAGTATTGGGAGAAAACAATATAGCTTATAAAGTAATAATTTTAATTTTACCTTTTGCTCTGATTCTTTTTGGTGTTGTATTATAACCTAAATGTAATATTAATTTTACTAGACTTGAAAAAACTAAATTTGTCTTCCCTTGTTTTTGTGGAGATGTTAAAAAGAATGAAGTGGTAATGGTGAATGGTCGTGGTTTCAGTCTGGTGAGGATCGTGGGCATGACGGTCATCACGTCCTGCATCTGTCTCTCCGTAATAACTCTGGTGTGCTGCTTCTGGAACAGCTGTCCGTTGTACAACACATGTCGAGAAGACTACACTCTCACAGACGTTGTGGCGTACGGTAAGTTACCTCGAATATGATGACACGGAACACGGAACAGAGTACCTCAGCCAGCAGACTTTGAGGCAAGTAGCTGCATGGGCTGTAAGGGGTCTGGGGCAGACCCCGGCCGGCAGAGGTGAAAAATGTGTGCACTATTTTTATTAAAGCTGGGCGTCGACATCGATTAATCGATTAATAATCGATGTCGGTGACGATTTTCGACATCGATTTTTTTTGGTTTTAATCGATTTTTTCGTCAATTAATTAAATAACTAATCAATTGTCAATTCACGCGAGAAATGGGACCTTTCAACTATAGGGCGGCATAGTTATTCGTCCACGGCCGCTTTTAGTCCAAACTGACCCGTATCAAAGGATACCGCACACTCTCAAGCCCCCCCCCCCCCTAAGTATTTGCAGATCGCGCGTACTAAAGCGCGAGCCATCCCTTGGTTCAGGCCGGCACTCGACAAGTAAGAACAGATGCGGCCGAGCGAGAAAGAGCGAGAGAACAATGGTCTGAGATGGTCTGAGCGAGACGCGACGAAGTAGTTCGCCGTGTCGGCTGCTATCGGCCGCCGTGAGAGAGAGAGAAAGCGCTAGTCGCAGGACGCGTGAGTGGAAGCGAGATCGCGATACGCAGGCGAGTGGAATGCAAGCGGCCGCCTGTTGACAGTTCACTTCGCAGCAAGTAATCAAGAACGGATTAATGAAAAACGACTTGAATAAGCCTCTACAATCGGATATTGCGTTAAAATAAATTGAAATCAATATCCACAATTGTGTTTATGACGACAAAAATAAGCTGACCGGCCCGCATGGCCGTCACGTAGGCCTAGAAGGCCTAGCCTAGGCCTAGGTCAGTTATCTCCCGTTGCAGACGAAAACTGAGTTTTGTTGCCGTTATTAACTGATTAAAAACCGGTTCGATTAACCGGTTAGTGAAATGATTAACCGTCGTTATCCCTACATTTAACAGGTGACAAAGTTTTTTGTAAATTGATTAATTATCAATTTAAAAAAAAACGATGTCGAGTATTTTCGTTTCGATGTCGATGTCGAAAATATTCCGACATCGCGATTCGACATCGATTATTTGCCGTCGATGTCGATGTTGTCGATTTACATCGATGCCCAGCCTTAATTTTTATCAGGGTTGCCGTTCCATATGAATTTCAGCATCGATAACGGACCAGTAAAATCGGTTATCGATCGCGATAATCGACTTAAAAAAAATATCGATCGGTAATCGATAATCGAATTAAAATTACGTTATTTCGGCGGACCATTTGCGAGTATATATGTTGTTTTCGGGCCCCCCCCCCCCCCCGAAAATCTGGGGGGAATCTATGATATTCATATTGTGCTGTATGCCACAAGATGCTACTCTGCCGAGATCGCAGATGAAACTGGAGACTGCTGGCTGTAGTAGTGGGGTGGACCGTGGAAGTTGCACTTGTCATTGGCTTGACCTTGAGCCAGTAGGAGGGGCTAAGGAGGTTGGAATGCAGGAGGGGTGGTCGACTTGCGCTGGGAAATGCGCAGTTGTCATTCAGGATTCATGACAGCCGGTTACACACCACAGATACGCGAGATAACAATTTAGCAGCGGCGTACAATACACGGGCGAACAAATAAATAATGGACCGGAGAAAGACAATAGTCTGAAATTGGGATTACTTTAAAATAAAAATTTGATGTCGCGTAAGCATTACATTTACGTAAATGTGTACTAAGATTTGTCGTGTTGCCACTGTAAGCCACTTTACCTAAATACACTTCCTACAAACTACACTCCTACTGTCTATGATTTCTTTTTTTTTCATTGACACGAAAACCAAGTTTTTCCACACCTCACTTCTTAGTTGCGGCGGAGTAAACAGAACCGTTTTAGCCGTGATCAAAAACATCGCACGAACAAGAGAAAAAAAACGGATCAAGAAACACATGCTCACTGCAGGCGACAGGTTACCGCTCGCGACTAGGCCGACCCGGTCCCCCTTCTACTGCTCGACGGGGGGGGGGAAGGGCAGGCCTGGGTAGGGAGTGGGGGATGAGGGGGTGGGTTGAAGCTGCTACGCTCCCAGGCGCCACGCATGTAGAAGCGTAACAAGCGGTAAATTCAAAATCTCGGCCGGGCGAGCCACTCGATTATCGATATAGTGATAATCCATTCGGGAAGACTGAATCGATTATCGATCGTTTCGGCGAATAATCGTATCGATCGATATATCGAGTATCAAACGGCAACCCTAATTTTTATCCTCAAATTTACAACGATCTAAGCAAGCAACTTAAGTGAATTTTGGACGAATGTTCAAATTTGAATGTGAATTTATTTCTTGTGATTCTCAGCTATGAATCGGTAGGCCTATATGTACGAGAACGGGACAAAACAGTTGTGGGGACACCGGGACTGTCCCATTAAAAGCGGGACAAATGGACACCCTACTCTCGCACCCCAAGAACATACGACACAATAAATAGAGCCCTGCACAAACGGTTTTATTCTTTGTAAATTGACCTTTGTATTTGATCGTGCTATTTCTCCACGGGTAGGCCTATAGGTTAGTGAAAACTAGGGAAGATGACGGGTACCCGATACCCGCCCGACGAAGTCGGGTACGGGTTTGTGTTTTCTCTACCCGTTTACCCGACAAAACCCAGTTCCTGAAATTGAGAACCGCCAATTAGCTAAATGTTTTGAATTTGAACTGATTCATCGGTCATTACGTATTTTATTTTTGTGCTTGGCGGTATTTCCCTAAGAAATAGAATCGCGTCTATAAATAAACTGTCCACTTTGATAGTTTCTTTTGTTCATGCCGCCCGATTCCCTGTTCATGTAAGCCTGGCCGCCGGCAATCTTTTAGCATGAACTGCTACTCTACACCCCCCCCCCCCCCTTCTCCCTCCTAAAGCACACAACCATTCGACACTTCAACCCGGTCTGCCCGTGGCCTTGAGCTTGAGTGGCAGCTGTGACGCATTATGTTTCATCCCGCTCCGATCCTCGACCCCCCGCGCTGTTGTAACTTTCTCTTGTCATGGGTGTTCAACTTTTCATCACGAAATATAATGAAACATCCAAATCCCTGCTACTACAATACACTATTTGTGGTGTTATTTCGACGAGAGCGATATTGAGCGGTTGATTTGACACCCCACACGATTTTTTTTGTTTTATTAGGCCTAGGCCTACCCGGGTAACCCGCGGGTATAGTGAACGGGTACCCGGGTCGTAAAAAAGTCGGGTTTCGTCATCCCTAGTGAAAACTGAAAATAGTAAACAAGAAGTGTGTTAGTACAAAACTACATAAAAAACGGGTGCGTTCGTGTTGGCAATTGTTTGGGTATAATGTTCACTAATGTGCTGTTGTGTGCTATTGTACTGATCTGAATACTCAACAGTGCTACAGCACCTTGGTACTGGACTACTGTACTGGTAAATATCATCAATTGACCAGTTTCCTTAACAGCGCTGCGGCGAGTTTTGGAAGCTCGCATATGACATAGTTAACATTGAAGACATAGGCGAAAAACCACTTATCTCGCTCTAGCTACGAAAATAATTTTTTTAGCGGGAGACTTATTTGAAAGCGTTTATGGGAATTACAATTCTACGTATTTTGAAAGTATTACGAAAAATCTACATACAGCAATGAGGGAGTTATTGATCGTAAATGATCTTCTTGCGTGTGGCTGCTGCGCGAATCTCGCCTCTAAGGCGTGACCTTCTGTCGTATACGCAGGCTGAGCCGTCGCTGGTGTGCGTAAGGTCTACTAGCGAGATTTGAGTGAGATGCACATTTCAAACGAACAAGCCGCGCCAAGAAACCGTTGTACAACTAGCAAATATGAAAATAGAACCACGCTCATTGGATCTGACAGATCGGCGCGTCAAGTTGACTTAAATGTGCAATATTAGGTTCGGGATTTGTAAATCATATACAAAGGAAGTGTAATTATTTATTATTTTTAAACTTCTCACAAACGTCTGGTAGGCTATGTATACAGCATTTGTTAAAAAATGAATTATACAAATAAGTGATAAACATATCGAGGCGGAATGTTAAATTCAGTGCTATATTACCAGTTTGTCATATTAAGAAATCAACCGTAAGAAAAAAATACACTTGCTTGGTGATGTACACTATTCGCCGATCTATCAGATCCAATGAGCGTGTTGATAGGTTCTATTTTCATATTTGCTAGTTGTACAACGGTTTCTTGGCGCGGCTTGTTCGTTTGAAATGTGCATCTCACTCAAATCTCGCTAGTAGACCTTACGCACACCAGCGACGGCTCAGCCTGCGTATACGACAGAAGGTCACGCCTTAGAGGCGAGATTCGCGCAGCAGCCACACGCAAGAAGATCATTTACGATCAATAACTCCCTCATTGCTGCATGTAGATTTTTCGTAATACTTTCAAAATACGTAGAATTGTAGTTCCTATAAACGCCTTCAAATAAGTCTCCCGCTAAAAAAATTATTTTCGTAGCTAGAGCGAGATAAGTGGGTTTTCGCCTATGCCTTCAATGTTATCTATGTCATATGCGAGCTTCCAAAACTCGCCGCAGCGCTGTTGATGAAACTGGTCAATTCTTCAAAAAATAGCAACTAAAAACAAAAGATGCTACAAAAGTGCTATCAAATTAAAAATGAAAACTTACTACTTATCTCTAATGGTTGTATGCTAGTTGTGTTACAAGTTGTCTTCTGTATGTTTCTAGCCAAGGATGATGATTTAGAGTTAGACCTAATACTTATCTCCAATTTGTTTATGCTAGTTCTGTTGCAAGTTGTCTTACTCTTCTAAATGTTTGTAGCAAAGGACGATGACTCCATCAACTCGGATATGCCGCCCGGGGAGAAAGGTCGCATAAGGAACTACAATGTGAAGATCAAACCAGTGGAAGAGGTATAAAGAACTTGTTCCATATCATTGAGAAGCCAACACTGGCCGTACAAGTGGATTGCCATGTATTGATCTTTATGATCAAACTGCTGTTTTCAAGGTTTTTACAAAATGTGTACTGGGTAACCTATGTTACCCTTACTAAGCCTATACATTGGTACCTGTTTTGTGTATGTCATTTGTCTACAGTACATATATTCTAGCTGTTCCATAACGACGTTTTCTAAGCTTTTGTGAACCAATTTGCATGGCGCTGTTGATTTTATTTTATCTGCAGTATTATCAAAAGAAGAAAACATGTTTACCTAAAAGTGGTGTTGCAATTTGGCCTACCAATTGTATTCTATTGTCAACCCGTACTTACTTCCACTACTCAAAAGCTTTTATTTTGCATTTTGACTAGTTTCTCTGGCAAGTTTGGTAGTAATAATATAATTTATAACACACCTTACTACATATTGATGTACCTGGCCACAAATCAGGATTATCAATTATTGTATTGGGATTTAGTTGTCACTGTTCGTAAATATATCTATGCCTAGGCTATTTTCCCTTAAAAAAAAGACGTTTACTAAAGCTGATATGGGACTAAACACGGTTAATTAACTGTGCAGTTTTACATTGGTTTATACATAGTAATATGTATTGTACTTTTATATTTCTGACTTCATCTATAGCCTAGCAATATTAAATTAGGGGCTACCGAAAAGTAACATAAACACATTTTAAATGTTTGTGGAGGGTGAAGAAATGCAAAAACAGCACATGCCATTTTCTGATATTATAAACCTGCCCATAATTCACGATAAGGTTAGCAGCTGTAATGTGTAACGTCTTTACTGCGGCTCCAGTTTCCTTGGTAGCAAGGTATTATTTTCTCTTTTCATACAGTAAACTCTCACATGTAGGTACAAAGCTTATAATTATTTAAGCATAGTCTTGACCACTAAATGTGTGTTTATGGTCGTGGTTGCCGGTTGGTCAGGGCAACGGTAGTAATAAAAATTGATGTTAGAATTGGTTAATTCTTATTCCTGAAATCACAAAACAAATTTTATGGGCTACATTTTTTATTTTCTATTCATAGATTGTGTGACGAGTAATATTTGCTGAGAGTTTCATGAGTTACCCCAATGTTTGTGGGCCATGATAAGAGTTCTGTCAGGTGTGATAAAATATGCAATGGAAATAATCCATGATAAATTTGTGTAGCTGCCTAGTATTTTTAGAAAAGATGTCATGAAAGTTACATGTCTGCATGTTGGCTACATGTCTGTACGCCCACGTAATAATCTAATTATCTACTACTTCTGAGAGCCTCAAAAACAATGCTACGTAGGACCCTCCTACCTCGTTGTCTAGACAGCTTTGTAGAAACTTGTTTTGTCTGCAAGGTTATTTCATAACAGGTATTGTAACACACACAAAAATTATAATTTAAAGAAGAAAAACAAGTATTTTTATTTAAAGGGGAAAAGAAGTAATTTTGGGAGGGGTTTTACTGTGTATAAAAACATGGATTGTAATTTCTTGGCAGTTCCTCAATTTTTTAGTAGCTATAGGCCTACATTTTTTAAAAGATAATATGGTTCAGGAATGTGATTTTTAGTTTCAGTTTTAATTGTTTCATCTTCAGTATAAGTGGAACTTTTGTATGTACCTACTGAGGGTTTACTGTATTAGTTGTTGTTTGTTTTAAACTACTGATCACCCTTTTCCAACTCAATACGTATTTCCATTCCCATAAAACTCCTTCAGGGGAAAAGAGTGGTCTGTGATAAAGAGATGCATTTACACTTTGAGGTATTTGTTAGATTTTTATTCTCCTGACATTTTCTATAATATTTTACAATGTTTGTATTTATATACTGTAGATCCTTACAGACTTGAACCCCGCAGGGCTGGTTACAGACATGGAGCATAAGACCTCGCAATATAATCCAAGCTATTTAAGGTAGTATGTTTCTTGAAACATTTTAGACTCTTGCGACTCATTAATGAGACCCTATTTGTGGTCTGTTTTGTCACGGCTTTAATCCAAAAGTAATCATTGGTAACTTGAATGTATGTAAATGAATACATACATTTTAAATTATTGATATATTTGTCTCACTAATCATAACTGTGTACGTCTGGAAGAATGTCTTTAATGTTCTCCACATACATCACTCTCTATTGAAACAAATTTGTCAGTGTTTCACCAATCATCAAATGTGTTTTATGTTAATATTTTCACAACATATTATCTTGAGATGACCATTACCAAAATATGGTGTTACAAAGACACATTGCATTTTTTAATTAACGGATACTGATGCAGGTACTCATTATCTATTTTCTATGACAAAAAGTAGCTAGGAGTTGCTAGGTAGTTTTGTGATCATGGACTGTAAACTGTTGGAGTTGGTAGGTAAGAAATTCTTATTTTCAAGTGCTTAATTATTTCACTATGGAACTTCTTATCGGCATTGGTGAATCTCTAGTAGTACTATCATTGACGATAGAAAGACATGTTTTAAAATCTTTATTTCGTCAGTGTCTATTTTCTGTCATTGATGGTGCAGGTCTATGTTGACTCACATATGTGTCTGTCTGTAACTGGCTCTGTATGCTTCACCTAATTGTAGGCCTATAAAGTTGTTTTAAATTTAAAAAAATAAATGTGGGCTGTGAATATGTAATTTGGTCAGTAAAAATAAGAAGCAATTTATCGAATACATGTAGCCAATAGATAATTTGCACGTTCTTAGTGATGTTGGTAGCTGATGGTAGCTTCAGAGGGTGAATTATTTTTACTCGGAGTCGGAGTACAAAGGGGCTTTATGACTAGAATACTTTTAATTAGGGTTCCCCATTGATATAAAATTGGAGGAACGGCAACCAATCATTGATATAGGTAACTTGCCTATGTCGTTATCGGAAGTAAAGATCGAACCAAACACATCAGCATTTCTTTGCGACGTAAAACGTAAAAAGGTTACCTCAATTCAATGGTCAACTTATGGTTGACTTGTTGACCAGTATTGCTAGGATTGACTGCAGCGCACATGAGGGCCAAGCCTTGAATTCAATACATGACAATTATGTAGTGTAGATACTATAGGAAATGTTTTGTTTTTAAGTAGTCCAGTGGTGACTTTCTATAATGCTAACCTTCCTATAACATTTTTTCGAGTAAAGTTTTACCTTATGGTTAGTATGTTAAACTTAAATTGCAACTTGGTCTGTAGATATTCCTGGAACCCATGTGCTAAGCTTTCTCCCCAAGCTATAGCATTTTGCCTATATGACTAATTGAGTAATGAGTAATGACTACATCAGTATCTTATATCCCTAATGTATGTAAAGGTGTCATATTTGTGATTCCATAATTTGTGAACTTTTCCACTTTCAAATCAATGGTGGTGGATATTTCACTGATCACTTCCTCTTATTCTCACTTTGGCATTCACTTTTCTGGTTGAAAATGTTCTGCATTCTCTTTTATTACATTTGAATCTGTATTACTCTTAGAAAAGGCTATGTGTAGGTTTTACTTCGAACTTAGTCTGCATGATGTTTGTCTGATTAGTTTTAAGTATTCATTTTTGTATTAATTTCTTTATGTTCATTAGGTGCCGTTTTGTCATAATATAGTTTTAATTTAATTAGGGTTACTAGTGTCTAATTTAGTGTTTTACATACCTATATATTTTTCTCAGAAATGCCATCTTTGTTCCTAGCCATATTTGGTTTTGTTTTTTACATAAGAGCAAAATGTTGGTGATTGTTTTATCACTTCGTCTCTGTGCAAACCTGTTTCCGTCCACAGAGTCACATTTGCACGTGTTCGTATAGTCAACCACCGAAACTGACATAGCGTAGAAAGGGCGAAAGTAGTTGAGTAATTTTATAGGTTTTGCTTGCTGACTGAACAGTAATTAGACTGAAACTAGATGAGCACATGTACAATACCTAGTCACACTAACACAATCACAGTTCTGTATGCCCCACATATTAATTGTGCCTAATTGGCAATTGCATTAGTTTGAGTACTCGTCATATTAGTTCCTTGCGCTTTGCTTCCTGTGCAGTGTTGAAAGTAATCTTGTGCCAATGTTGTTTACATGTGTGGATCTAAGAAACTTTTTGAAACGTACGTACCTTTTTTTCACATTGCAGGGTTTTTAAATAGTATAACATTGAAGGAAAAGCTCGTCAGCTGTTCAATAAAATTGAATTGCTGATCATTATTGGTAGAATCAAGATGTTTAACATGTCTACTGGATGTCAGGTTCTGCCTCAGATCTTAGTAGTGAATATAAATCACATGATAATTGATAAGTAATGGCAATATGTGTAAAATGTAAAGTTAATGATATTCGTGTCAATTGAATACAGTTATGTGGTAAGTGGTTTTATGTGTTGGAGCAAGCTTATTCTTGCAATGCTAGTACCGGTACATAAATGTCTTAATGTGGTAGATGTGTATGTGATCTTCCTTACATTCCCAATGTCTGGTAATGTCCAGTTTGTACAGGACTCGAATATTCAAATATTTATCACTCGTTCATTGGCGACAAGCCTTTCAAATGTGCTGGTCCTAAAATAATATTATGTAGTATGCTTATTCCTATTTCCTTCCATTCTCTATATCTACAGTAGCTACTAGGTAGGAATTTATCGATTCCAATTCCTTAGAATCGGCAATATTTTTTGTATCGGCAGCAGCAGCAATAGACTACAATAAAACCACCGTGATATACCCTGTACTTCTGATACACACTTTCAAAATTAAAATTGTAGCAAATAAATCAAGCATTGTCTGGTTGCATTGCAAGTGAAAAGAAGACTATGTGTCCTAAGCTCAGTGTAACTATCGTGTAATACGAAGCTCAATACGGGGTTCACCGTGGCAAACATTTTGAAACATGTATACCTCCGAACTAACATCACAGTTATGCTCTCATAAACTTGTCTATGTAATAATGTTCATGCTCTATGTTTTCATATTCCAGTCCTAGGCTTAGACCTCGTTTACATTACTGACATATTACGCGGGTAGGTGAAATTACGTGGGTAATTTCTGTGTTTGAAGGCTTGAAAGTTGCTACACTGGTACGAAATCTTACTCGGGTAATTTACGCGGGTAGCCAGGTTAACCGTCGTAAAATTGTGTCGTGTAAACGCACGAAGTTGCTTACCCTGGTAATTGTATAACCTCACTTTTTGTGATTTTCTTTTCTCGCGTCTTGAAGAAGTCGGAATGGTCACAAACTTTGGTAACCATGACAGCTCAAGTGCCTCATCCAATTAATGCCCTCAAATCTGTATTACCCTGACCTAAACTGTCAGTTTGGCAAAGTGGAATTTTAAGGTTATGTTAACTGTTTATTCTGTTCTTCAGCACCAACCTAGGCGCGCCTGTTGGAAGGTAGATGAACTTCTTCCGTACGATGGTAACTCTTGTGTTGTGTGAACGCTCATTACTTACCCTGGTATTATTACCCACGTAGCAACTGCAGTAATGTAGCCTAAATGAGGTCTTAGCTAAATAAGAACGAGTAGGCCTAGGTATATAGTAGGAAATTTATAACCCTGTCACTTAGCATTTCAAATAACTTTTACCTACGACTTAGCAATTTTCTGAAGGGCTTTCATGGGCCTATGCCTCAAAGAATATTGTGTTCATTTCGTACCTAACAACATTGAATCTCATTGCCGAGTATGTATTTTGAAAAGAATTGAAATCGGTTAATTTGAAATCGCATTGGTATTGGTGTCGGTAAAAAGGTCGAATCGTTACATCTCTAGTACCTAGTAACATTACAGTGTACTGTAGTATGGTCAAATTGAAAACTACACTGTTTAGATCTACTTACTGTAATCTTTGAGAATCATTGGTATCACATCAGTGCTTTGTGATACAGCATGCTCATAGTGTTAGTTTTAATGGTCCAAGTTGCTAATAATGAAGTGTCACTAACTGTGTCTGTCTTTAACAATATATAATGCTAATCTATTTTTAATCTGTTTGTGATGAAACCCACACTCTCATGTCACTGAATTTCAAATGTATAGTATACCTCCAAAAAACTTTTCTTTCCTAAGCGATCGTTAAACTCGAGTCTTGGTTGTGTAGATGTGAACCACCCAGGAGTTAAACTAACACATTAACATTAAGTTAACATTTCCTCAATGCCAAACAATGTTATTCTTTGGAAACAAACTGTGAATGATCATTATGATTATTGATTTCCATACCAAAGTTAAAGTGGCATTCTTGACATAGGTTTATTTTTGTTCCCCTGTACGCTTCCTACATAAACACATTTGTAGATATTGTAGTTACTTGTCTATACTATCATGTAATGTGGAAATGGTATACATATTAAATGACCTTGACATATCTTCTTGACTTGTAGCTAAATTTTCTTTGTAACTATTGTGATATTATTACCTCAGGTTAGGTAACTTGAGTTAATCTGTTGATACTAATATGTTACTGATTATCTAAGAAAAATTATCATCTAAAGGTATGTACCACAATTGGGTCAGGTACCTAAAATGAGTTAGTAAGCCTTGTAAGTCTATACTTTTGTTTATTTTATGGACATGATACTTGAATATTTTTTCACCTTTGGGGAAATTGGGTGTCGTCCACATGATTAAGCTCGAGAAATATTAATAGTGTGGTTAAAATAAAGATTTTCATTCTAATTACGAGTATTAAATGTGTGATATTTAAACCAGTAATATGACAGGTAAATTAGGTGGTGGTCTGATACATTTTAGGTTACAATTATTTGCAATATTGTCTAGATTAGCTTGTTAAATCGACATGGGAATCTGGCAACTTTTAACTAGTACTAACTAAAGACGATCGTAGATAATCAACAATAAACAAAACATTGAACTTTTTCAAATTTCCTCTTTGAGTTGTAAGGATGTACTTTTGGAATAAATTAACAAGTTGCACAAGTCCTTGTGTTAAACAATTACATGGTTACACACCACTCAAAACACTATTAGTACTTCATTATTGTGTTTAGTGCATACTTTAGCAAGTAAAAGATATGCAGATCTCTTATTAAGTCCAATAATTAGTTTGGCATCACAATTATAATTCAGGCTCACCAATGCTTAGCTTATATGTTGTGACCTATGGGTTTGCAATATGTCTATTAGATAATTGACTAGATTTGGTTTGGATGACTTGTAAGGTGGCTCAAAGATGTTAAAACAAGATAGCCTGGAAAGGATGGCCGTAACTTACCATACTCTAGGCTTGTTAACTATTAAGCCTTGTCTGTAAACAAAAATCTAGCATTGTATTGCACACAATTATTGTAAACAATGACTCGACTCTCAATGAATGTACTAAAATGTGGTCAGTAAAAAACGTTACTGGACATAAATTAGAAAACGTAATGGTTTGTAAGTTGTATGGATTTTAAAAAAATGCAATTTGTATTTTAAAAAAAATAGATATGTTTAGGTGGTGTCTTTGTTTACCTTGAGGGACAACTGTGAAACATTTCAGTTACGTCAAATGTTCCTGAGAGCTGTAAACTTTCCTCGTCAAATGTCATGCTATCTTCAGTAGCAGATGAACATGAGGCTACAGTTTATGCTCTTGTATGACTTACAGAAATGTTTGTAACTGTCAATTATTGCAAGAGCCTTTACAGTTACACACAGGTATTTCATTATTTATGCACTAAGTCCACTGAACAATATATGTTACCTTTGATCTCTGTTCATGTTCATGTGTGGGCTGATAAAATTTGGCATCAGAAAGAGAAATATTCTTAAACTTTAATACTATGAGAAAAGCTCTTACAATATGTTTATGAAGGGATGCACAAGCTACTCATGTTTTCTAAATCAATCGTAAAGATATTACCAATAAAAGCACTGATGTAAGACATTTTACGGAATCGCTTAATCAAAGCACTACAAGTTGTTTTCTTTCGTCCGTAAAAACATAATTGATTTGTAAAAGGATAAATTATTTGTTAAATAATGTTGGTATTCTGTTGTGAAAGAAAGTTGTGAGATGTTAACCCAATTTAAAGTGTGTCAATTGTGGTAGCTTTGGTAAGTCTTCTGCAGTAAAAAATGTAATAAATTCTTCTTTGCTTATTGTTGAAAAGGCTATATATAATTTTGTATAACTTGCTTGGTTTGTCGTGTACAATAAATCCATGAAATATATAAGTCTTTTGGCATCTGGATTGTTTTCATCAATAACTAGATTCCACGTGTGTACGGTTATGATCAGGATAATATTTTGAACATCATGTGAAGTACCTGCAAACGTGTCAACCGTCCCCAAGAAAGTCCTTGCGCTGCAAGACTGCTGTCAGCGACGAGAGCCAATCACAAGCAAGGTACCGCTTTAATCATTTTAGACATCCAAATCGCAAATCGTTCATTCCATGGTCACCATACATGGAAAGATAGTAAAATTAGATTTCGCGCCAGACATGGGAGTTATTTCTAGCCGCTTACGTTTACCTCACCAGAGCAATCTGTCCGTCCGCAAAACAAACCCAATCAGTAGCAGGTCTGTTTTCTTTTTTTTCTGGTCGGTTTTCTGACCCGATCACCAAAAAAGTGACCTGCCTCGGGAGCAGGGTAAGTTAGGTTTGGGCGGAAAATACAAAATGTTATGATTTTGATGGTAGTGTTAAAGTGGCTGTGGATGATGCATGTGGATATTTGGGCACAAAACCGTGTTTTTGAGTAGGCTTTAAATGAATTGCGCGCAGAAAGTAAGTACATCAGGCATTACAAAAAATTCAAAACAATTTGAAGGTTATGTTTAGCTATGCAAGCGCACGGCATCCATTTTCAAAGCAACCATACTCCGAAACGCTTTTGTTTACTCGGGTTGAAAACTCTGACCCGGTGAAGTAAAGTCACGTGACATTTCTGATCTGACGGGTTATAAACGAAAGCGGCTTCTGTGCTGCATGTGGTATAGATGACACACTACCAAACACTACCTTGCCGACATTAGCGAAAAAAGGACGAAATCGTAGACTTCGCAGCCATCTAAAAGTTTCAAAACGAGATTCCAGGAAACACTAGTTCGAGAGTCCTCACTAGGTAGCGCTAGGCGAATCTCCCAAGAAGCACCTTTTTGAAGATCTGTACACGGGTTGTAGGAGTTGGGAAGAGGTCGTTCTGATGTCTTTCTCTACTGAAATAATTCTCGTTACTTGTGGCAGGAAACCACATAAGTGGGCGTACACTTAGTACATTCAGCTAGCGATATATTAGGGATGTGTCGTCTGCAACCAATATGCACTGACTACATACAGTGCCTAACAATAATTTAATTGTTTTATTGAGATGGAATTTGGAAGTTTAGGATGAATGCAACGGAAAAGGTTGTGAACAATATAAAATTCAATGTATCAATTAAAATATATATTAGTCATGTAATAACTTTACAAGTACACCATCTCTCCAATACTTTTCTTTAATTAAAAATAATAACAATAATAATAATAATTTTTTATTTACCACAACAAGGACAAACGGCGAACAGTGAAAATATAATCAGTACTTACACACAAAATTACATTCTACTGAAGAGGGTAGATAGAACGTATCCTGAGTGCTTGTGTTTTTATGTGTAAGTGAGGGTGAGTGAGTGTGCGTGTGCGTGAGTGGTAGCGTGTACTTGTTTATTGCTTTACAAGTTACAGAACTCTACTTGTAACAATTTGCAACATCAAAAGTCTTCGGCATTTGATTGGTGCTGAAGTTGAGGTAATTGATATTGTTATGTAGGCTACCATGGCCACCAGGCTGGACGATCGATCATCGTCACGATTACCCCTGTAATCGTGACATGGGCGTAGCGACTCGCTCCCAGCCCTGCCGTGCCACTAACGGGGATCGTGAGATGGGATTGTTCACAATGCAGTCTACTCAAGAAAATACCATGGTTCAACAACAAGGATAACGTTTATTCAATGACGGAATTATGCACAATAACACAACCAAGACCTGTGAACATGAGGCCTGGGCTATAACACGTACATACCGTCAAGGCCTCTCAATCAATCTCAGACTCACCCGAGTCGTAGCCCCGGCTTCCCGCCCCGAGGTGGTTGGTGACTGGCTTCCCGGCTCCTGGGTTTCCTCGACGTCCGATTATGTCTATGGGCGACTTGTGAAGCCCCGTCGCCCGGGATCCATACTTCTTCCTCTCTTCTGTCGTGTTCCAGCTTGAGTCCTCCCCCCGTGTCCACACACCTTAGTTATAAACCCCTCCCTCATGACGTCACGTTTCTCTACGACATCGCCTGCCACGGCGAGGAATTGCCGACAACAATAACATCGCAACAATAATGAGTAAATAATTAAACAGATAATGTTTTGGACAAAACCGCCGACCTTCGTACATTATGTAATGAATCCCGACGCTTGTCCCAATCATCTGTTTACTCCCTGCTGAAAAATCTGCTTAGATCTTTCTAAATCTACCAAGGGGTTTAACCAGATCCAAGCAGACGCCTTCAAGCTCTTCTTAGAGCTGACTTAACTAATCAGAATAAAGAAGTCACCAAAATTTCAAAAAAGAAGAATATATCAGCATCAATAAGAAACAAGCAGTACACTTGAAATGTCAGTTCTAAGAAGTATTGAGAAGGAGTAGATGCAAGAAGAAATAAGAAGAATCAGTAAGATACTACTATTTAAGTGGACGCTAGTAGAAATAGTAAGTAGTGGATGTAAGAAGACATGAGCAGAATCAACAAGTACCACACTGTTATCAGATCCTAGTAGATAAAGTCAGAAGTGGATGTAAGAAGACATGAGCAGAATCAACAAGTACCACTCTGTAATCAGATCCTAGTAGATACAATCAGAAGTGGATGTAAGAAGACATGAGCAGAATCAACCAGTACCACTGTGTAATCAGAACATAGTAGATACAATCAGAAGAGGATGTAAGAAGACATGAGCAGAATCAACCAGTACCACTGTGTAATCAGAACATAGTAGATAAAGTCAGAAGTGGATGTAAGAAGACATGAGCAGAATCAACAAGTACCACTCTGTAATCAGATCCTAGTAGATACAATCAGAAGTGGATGTAAGAAGACATGAGCAGAATCAACCAGTACCACTGTGTAATCAGAACATAGTAGATAAAGTCAGAAGTGGATGTAAGAAGACATGAGCAGAATCAACAAGTACCACTGTGTAATCAGAACATAGTAGATAAAGTCAGAAGTGGATGTAAGAAGACATGAGCAGAATCAACAAGTACCACTGTGTAATCAGATCCTAGTAGATACAATAAGAAGTGGATGTAAGAAGACATGAGCAGAATCAAGAAGTACCAGTGTGTTATCAGATTCTAGTAGATATAATAAGAAGTGGATGTAAGAAGACATGAGCAGAATCAACAAGTACCACTCTGTAATCAGATCCTAGTAGATACAATAAGAAGTTGATGTAAGAAGACTTGAGCAGAATCAACAAATACCACTCTGTAATCAGATCTTAGTAGATATAATAAGAAGTGGATGTAAGAAGACATGAGCAGAATCAAGAAGTACCAGTGTGTTATCAGATTCTAGTAGATATAATAAGAAGTGGATGTAAGAAGACATGAGCAGAATCAACAAGTACCACTCTGTAATCAGATCCTAGTAGATACAATAAGAAGTTGATGTAAGAAGACTTGAGCAGAATCAACAAATACCACTCTGTAATCAGATCTTAGTAGATATAATAAGAAGTGGATGTAAGAAGACATGAGCAGAATCAACAAGTACCACTCTGTAATCAGATCTTGGTAGATACAATAAGAAGTGGATTTAAGAAGATTTGAGCAGAATCAACAAGTACCACTCTGTAATCAGATCTTAGAAGATACAATAAGAAGTGGATGTAAGAAGATATGAGCAGAATCAACAAATACTACTCTGTAATCAGATCTTAGAAGATACAATAAGAAGTGGATGTAAGAAGATATGAGCAGAATTAACAAGTACCACTCTGTAATCATATCTTAGTAGATACAATAAGAAGTGGATGTAAGAAGACTTGAGCAGAATCAACAGATACCACTCTGTAATCAGATCTTAGTAGATATAATAAGAAGTGGATGTAAGAAGACATGAGCAGAATCAACAAGTACCACTCTGTAATCAGATCTTGGTAGATACAATAAGAAGTGGATTTAAGAAGATTTGAGCAGAATCATCAAGTACCACTCTGTAATCACATCTTAGAAGATACAATAAGAAGTGGATGTAAGAAGATATGAGCAGAATCAACAAATACTACTCTGTAATCAGATCTTAGAAGATAAATAAGAAGTGGATGTAAGAAGATATGAGCAGAATTAACAAGTACCACTCTGTAATCATATCTTAGTAGATACAATAAGAAGTGGATGTAAGAAGATATGAGCAGAATCAACAAGCACCACTCTGTAATCAGATCATAGTAGATACAATAAGAAGTGGATGTAAGAAGACTTGAGCAGAATCAACAAGTACCACTGTGTTATCAGATCCTAGTAGATACAATAAGAAGTGGATGTAAGAAGACTTGAGCAGAATCAACAAGTACCACTCTGTAATCAGTTTCTAGTAGATACAATAAGAAGTGGATGTAAGAAGAAATGAGCAGAATCAAGAAGTACCAGTGTGTTATCAGATTCTAGTAGATATAATAAGAAGTGGATGTAAGAAGACATGAGCAGAATCAACAAGTACCACTCTGTAATCAGATCCTAGTAGATATAATAAGAAGTGGATGTAAGAAGACATGAGCAGAATCAACAAGTACCACTCTGTAATCAGATCCTAGTTGATATAATAAGAAGGGGATGTAAAAAGAAATTAGCAGAATCAACAAGTAGGCTACCACTCTGTAATCAGATCCTAGTAGATACAATTAGAAGTGGATGTAAGAAGACATGAGCAGAATCAACAAGTACCACTCTGTAATCAGATCCTAGTAGATATAATAAGAAGTGGATGTAAGCATCAAGTGCAGAATCAACAAGTACCAGTCTGTAATAATCAGTGCCTATAGTAGAAGAGCCCCTTCAATTTCGTGTGACCCCCAACTTAAACAGTAAGAATAATGGTTCAGGCACGCAATCACATCGTACATCCCGACACTCCTGAAAAATATAAAACTACATACAATTTTTTTTATCTCATATCTCCCGCCCGTTATATTTTTTCTTATTTGCAAACTGCGAATGAGAAGTGGGCAGGGTAAAAGGGGGGCGGCGTGGCGCTAGGTAGCGAAACCGTAGCCGGGGGGTGGGGGACGGGCAGTACAATCGCATCACAACTTATCGAGTTGTGAGGGTGCATTCGAATTAGTGCAAAACTATCCCTAGTTCAAATGACTGACAACAAAAAGGCTTTCTGACTCCAAAGAAAATTGATCTTATGTATTTTTCCGGACATCTTGTGATGATAAGTTTGCACGATTTTCCGCCTTCGGCAAATGACTCTATACCGCCACCCCTTCTCTTTCAAATATCAATACACTTTTATAAGTCTATGGTTAAACTATGAATTCACCCAACAAAGACCCTCAGGATGAAATTCTAGGTGTCCTAATGGAGCAAGCAGGTAACTGTGTATCCGCTGAGTGAGAGTATATTGTTTAATTGTATCTCAAGAATGTATAATGATTAACGATGAAGTTACGTTTATATCTGACATCAAAGTCAGTATCGCGGGCGACAGCACACGAAGAGCCGTAAAGTACGCCGAAAATGTAAATGTAAAAAATGTTGGTACGGGTAAGGTTGATACAATTGTTGGTAGTCTAGGTAATTATTTACAACTTACGAACTTAACTACAACTATTTACAATTATTATTTACATTTGATAACAAGAATAGAATAGTTTAAACTAGAAGAAGAACGAATGAGACTAAACAAGTTCCAACAAGAGCTTGTTATAATAAGAACAGCACAGTTTGAACTAGAAGAAGAATACATAAGATGGAACTAGATGCAGTAAGATAATTTTGTATCAAGAATAGAAAAGGTAGTTAAAACTAGAAGAACGAATGAGACTAAACAAGATCTAACAAGAGCTTGTTTTAATAAGAACAGCACAGTTTGAACTAGAAGAAGAATCCATAAGATGGAACTAGATGCAGTTTAAGATCATTTTGTATCAAGAATAGCATAGGTAGTTAAAACTAGAAGAAGAAGAACGAATGAGACTAAACAAGATCTAACAAGAAATTATTATATAATAAGAACGGTATACTTTGAACTAGAAGAAGAATCCGTGAGATGGAACTAGATGCAGTGAGTTAATTTTACATTTTTTTATCCATGTTACGTTTAAACGAACTACACGTATTTGTATTGGGGTAGTAATGTTTTGTGTATTTGTTTGTCACGGCGATTCTGTGCATCGACCCATACTGTATGGATGGGTAAGGGCGATTCAGTGTCCGTGCCAAGGCGATCCTGTGCTACGGCCCATACTGTATGGGCACAGATAACGGATTGTAGGTAAAGGTTTTGACACATAATTTTTGTGTCACTGCGATTCTGGGCTACGGCCCATAGGTACTGTATGGGTCGAGGCCATTCTGGAAGAGACCAACAAAATTACTTTTCTGTCACAAGACCCATTCGGAAACACTTTGACAATTACCGTGGTATATTTCGGTGCTACGGCGATTCTGTGCTACAGCGATTCTGTGTCAAGACCTACACTTCTTGCCCACACCACCCACACTGTTCAAGGACTTTAACAAAACTACTGGTCTGTGTCAAGACCCATTAGGAAACACTTTCGTTGAAGAATTCTGTGTCACGACGCTTCTGTGCCAAGGCGATTCTGTGCCAATGTCCCGCCCCTATTTGTCGAATGTTAATTATAATAGTATTACCTTCCGTTCACCGATATATCTAATAATCTTTAATATGTGTTTGTATTGTTGTATAAAGCGGAATCATTAGGCTAACCATTTATGTACGGTTCAGCTAGCACAGTTGCAATATGTTTAAACAATGACAAATTTGTAATTACTACACTTAATGTCTAAAACCCCAAAATTATTATAGTTTACCTGCCCCAATGACGGGACAGCTTGACCACAGATAACGGATTGGCTTGACGATGTTTGTTCAACCTTGCATTGCACTGAGCGCCTGTATGTATGTGACACCCAATGCGTAGCTGTAGCGCGGGTTGCCTAATCTTAGGGCGATAGTCAAGATCGTGCCGATTGTTTCTTGAAGAAATCGGCCTTTTCGCCTCCGGGGGAGTAAATATCAATAAACAATACATAAATCGGGTTGTGTGCATGATTGTAAACTACAGTAAACAGTTTTTGTCGATCAATTATGGAACAAAATGGTATATATGTGTGTTCGAAAGAAAATATAGTGATGCATAATATTATTGAGTGGTGCATTAGAAGCCCAATATTCCGTGAGTATGCTAAAGAATTCGATGAAAAATACATGTTCTAAAAATAGTATTTGAAATATTTGACTTTGAGGAATAATAAGTCCCCCAAATTAGGTAAATTGCTTTATTCTAATGTTATCTCATTTAATGGGAAAGACAAAATTACCTGTTCCATCAGTAGGCCTCCATACATCACAATGAAATAAAATTAAAACCGAAACGGGATGTTTCGCCGCGTGGTGGGTAATGACACGGATAAGGGATTGTAATAAGGTGATCCTTATCTTGACGTTTCGTCCTTTCTGTGAGGGACATCTTATCAACACACGACACGACGCGGCGCAAACTTCCCGTTTTATTTTTATTTCATTAATACCGAGACGCGAAAGCTTAAAATGTGAATTAATAATAATGATAATGATACTGATAAACGTTTTATACCCTCTTCAGGCGACTGCGTATTGCCGTATTGAAATAGTTGGGAAGGAATGTTCGAGGGCTATTAGTTTGGCTCAATCCCGGCATTCATCCTTCGTCCTTGTGAGTTGTGACTGAGGAAACTATCATAAAAACCTTCAGCCCAGTTGCCGGTAGCAAGTATCGAACCGGTAGCTCTCGAATTAGAAGCTCGTGAGCTCTATCAGTTGCACTATTGTAATAATATAAACCACGATCTCTGCAAATCCTGGCTTGGGCACGGTCACGGATGTCATGTGTTGTTTTTTCATTCTCATAGTCAACCACTCATCGTCTCGATTAGCCTCGTTGCAAAAATATGGGACGTAAACCCCAAGTATCATCATCGTAATAATAATTATCATAATATGTATGTGTGTTATTATGTATGAAGGACACACACTACAACCATGCTGTCGCAAAAGATTACTACCGCCACCGGTATTTACATTTTATTCGTATGACCACCTGCAGATATGGCCATCATCACTCGCATGTGTGAACAAGCAGTGAAAGGAACCATGTCCGGCCGTTAAAACTTATTTGAAATTTTTACAATGCCACATGCCTACAGGGATGGGCTCGCCGAGTTCCTTTCATTCAAGGCTAACCGCTCACAGACCCGCCGCATTCTTCTTCGGCACTCTGAACGAACAAGTCGCAGGCATTGGACACATAAAGCCGCAGGTGTAGAAGAAGAAGACCATACCATACGATTGTATTTTGTTGTGTTGCAGATGATCTTGCTTACATGAAGTTGGTCTAGAGCTGATTGTTTCCACGCTCAGTTGTCAAAAATTAGCAATATACACTATTTCTGTTTCAGACCTCGCTCACCACCAATCTGTCATGTTGGAAATCATATTTTCTCGTGACGGCAACCATGTCGAATTACATTATTACTGCGATTCAGCTTCATATTACCATATTACGCACCTAATACAACTTCTCTGTTTCAGAATGCTGACGTTATCACTGCGATTTAGCTTGATATAATATACAAAACTTCTCTGTTTCAGATTGCTAACGTTATCACTGCGATTTAACTTGATATAATATACAAAACTTCTCTATTTTAGATTGCTGACGTTATCACTGCGATTTAGCTTGATATAATATACAAAACTTCTCTGTTTCAGATTGCTGACGTTATCACTACGGTTTAACTTGATATAATATACAAAACTTCTCTGTTTCAGATTGCTGACGTTATCACTGCGATTTAACTTGATATAATATACAAAACTTCTCTGTTTCAGATTGCTGACGTTATCACTGCGATTAAACTTGATATAATATACAAAACTTCTCTGTTTCAGATTGCTGACGTTATCACTGCGATTTAACTTGATATAATATACAAAACTTCTCTGTTTCAGAATGCTGACGTTATCACTGCGATTTAACTTGATATAATGTAGAAAAACTTCTCTGTTTCAGATTGCTAACGTTATCACTGCATTTTACTTGATACAATATACAAAACTTCTCTGTTTCAGATTGCTGACGTTATCACTGCATTTTACTTGATACAATATACAAAACTTCTCTGTTTCAGATTGCTGACGTTATCACTGCGATTTAACTTGATATAATGTAGAAAACTTCTCTATTTCAGATTGCTGACGTTATCACTGCGATTTAACTTGATATAAAATACAAAACTTCTCTGTTTCAGATTGCTGACGTTATCACTGCGATTTAACTTGATATAATATAGAAAAACTTCTCTATTTCAGATTGCTGACGTTACCACTGCGATTTAACTTGATATAATATACAAACCTTCTCTGTTTCAGATTGCTGACGTTATCACTGCGATTTAACTTGATATTATGTACCTAATTAATTTCCACAGTTTTAGATTGCTGACAATATTTAAGACGTTGACACTGAGATTTAGCTTGTTATTATATGTACCTAATGAAACTCCACTGTTTTAGATTGCAGGCGCTTACACTGCGATTTAGCTTGTTATAATGTACCTAATAGAGCTCCGCTGTTATAGATTGCTGACGTTAGCACTGCGTTTTAGCTTATTATTTATGCACTAACACTCCACTGTTTTAGATCTCTAAGTGTAGTAGTGTCTTGTTGTTTCTAGTCCGGTATGTTCTTATTGACAATAGTTCATTCGTGTCAAGCTGGGTCTAGTGGAGCCTTATTGTCTCTCTTTGTATGTGCTCTTATTTAAACTTGCCGATTCTTGTGGTCTTGTTGTGTCTGATTGTATAACGCTTGTTAGAACTTATCTGTACTTGCTTTCTCTAGTCTTGACTGGTGTTTCATTCTTGTCTGTTCTTGTCTCTTTGAAACTTGTCTGATCAATTGGTACAATTTAATAAAAAAAGATGACACGAATTTTCAACAGGGTAGAACCACTTCCTCTGAGCTCTGACCAAGTCTGCCTAGCACCGCTTCCTCTGAGGTCTGACCAGGTCTGCCTAAAACCACTTCCACTGAGGTCTGACCAGGTCTGCCTAGAACCGCTTCCACTGAGGTCTGACCAGGTCTGCCTAAACCGCTTCCACTGAGGTCTGACTAGGTCTGCCTAGAACCGAATTCCTTTGAGGTCTGACCAAGTCTGCCTAGAACCGCTTCCTCTGAGGTCTGACCAGGTCTGCCTAAAACCGCTTCCACTGAGGTCTGACCAGGTCTGCCTAAAACCACTTCCACTGAGGTCTGACTAGGTCTGCCTAAAACCGCTTCCTCTGAGCTCTGACCAAATCTGTCTAGACCCGCTTCCTGTGAGCTCTGACTAGGTCTGCCTAGAACCGCTTCCTCTGAGATATGACTAGGTCTGCCTAGAACCACTTCCACTGAGGTCTGACCAGGTCTGCCTAGAACCGCTTCCTCTTAGCTCTGACCAGGTCTGCCTAGAACCGCTTCCACTGAGCTCTGACTAGGTCTGCCTAGAACCGCTTCCTCTGAGGTCTGACCAGGTCTGCTTAAAACCGCTTCCACTGAGGTCTGACCAGGTCTGCCTAGAACCGCTTCCACTGAGCTCTGACTAAGTCTGCCTAGAACCACTTTCACTGAGGTCTGACCAAGTCTGCCTAGAACCGCTTCCACCGAGCTCTGACTAGGTCTGCCTAGAACCGCTTCCTCTGAGGTCTGACCAGGTCTGCCTAAAACCGCTTCCACTGAGGTCTGACCAAGTCTGCCTAGAACCGCTTCCACTGAGCTCTGACTAGGTCTGCCTAGAACCGCTTCCACTGAGCTCTGACTAGGTCTGCCTAGAACCGCTTCCTCTGAGCTCTGACTAGGTCTGCCTAGAACCGCTTCCACTGAGCTCTGACTAGGTCTGCCTAGAACCGCTTCCTCTGAGCTCTGACTAGGTCTGCCTAGAACCGCTTCCTCTGAGCTCTGACCAGGTCTGCCTAGAACCGCTTCTATAAGGGTCTGATTGAGACTAGTAAGAACTGCTTCCACTTATTACTGATCGGGACCACTTCCCCTAAGATCTGATAATGCCTGCTAAGAAACATATCTGTTAAGAACTGATTGCAACTGCTAAAAACCATTTCCACTCAGTTCTGATGAAGACTACTGAACCACAGAAGGAATAACTTATTCTGCTAAACCTGCTAAATACCACTTAAAACTTCTTCCACTTACAGGGGCCATAACGGGCTTAATTCTGCTTAGATCTTCTTATAGTGTACTTCCTGAATCTGACTATATCTACTTCCACTAGGACGTTGAAATTGCTAAGCAGAACTAGGCAGATTTTTCAGCAGGGCTTAACTAACTAGGCCCGCCGACCATGCACAATTATTGCATAGCCAACTGACCCAGTTACTTACTCAAAACATTCGACACCAGTTGTCCAAACAACTCCATGGAATCTCACCGATCAGAAAGGGCTCAATACATGAAACCCAGCCTTTCATGACTTTCATTCATTCGAGAGGTACCGGGATCGATACCTGGCGCCTCCACCGGCTTGTTATGTACCACGGCAGTACCAGGCTGGACGATCGATCATGGTCGCGATTACCCCTGTAATCGTGACATGGGCGTAGCGACTCGCTCCCAGCCCTGCCGTGCCACTAACGGGGATCGTGTGACTGGTGGGATTGTTCACAATGCAGACTATTCAAGAGAATACCATGGTTCAACAACAAGGATTACGTTTATTCAATGACGGGAATTATGTAACATTACACAACCTAGTCCTGTGAACATGAGGCCTGGGCTATAACATGTACATACCGGCAAGGCCTGCCAATCAATCCTAGACTCACCCGAGTCGTAGCCCCGGCTTCCCGCCCCGAGGTGGTTGGTGACTGGCTTCCCGGCTACTGCTTCCCTCGACGTCGTTTATCACTCTTCCCTCGTCGTACCGTGATCCACACTTCTTCCTCTCTTCATCGGCGTTCCAGCTAAGAGTCCTCCCCCCCGTGTCCACACACCTTGGTTATAAACCTCTGCCTCATGACGTCACGTTTCTCTACGACATCGCCTGCCACGGCGAGGAATTGCCGACAACAATAACATCGCAACAATAATGAGTAAATAATTAAACAGATAATGTTTTGGACAAAACCGCCGACCTTCGTACATTATGTAATGAATCCCGACGCTTGTCCCAATCATCTGTTTACTTAACTAACTAGGCCCGCCGACCATGCACAATTATTGCATAGCCAACTGACCCAGTTACAATACTAAAAACATTACGACACCAGTTGTCCACACAACTCCATGGAATCTCACCGATCAGAAAGGGCTCAAATCCATGAAACCCAGCCTTTCATAACAATATTCAGAAGGGTAAGACTCTGGGGCATGGGCTTCAGTCTTGACCATAGAGAGTGAAGCAATGTGTTCTTAAAAGATGAACATTTCCAATAATCTGAAACAGAATCAATCAAACATTAGTTAAAGGAGAAGGGAACTACAATAATAAGCTTTTTGTATTTATTAATTTTTCAACGCGTGTTAATGGAGAATAGGGCATGAAATGGGACATAATACAAAAATGTAAAATGAGATATAATTAAGGTGACCATTTTTTTAATATTGCAAACCGCGACAAACAAAGTGTACGGATTATGAACTCCATGGACAAGCACGGGGTCTGGGGCGAAAGAGGCGAAAAATTTTTAATTCAAATTTGCATGCAAAATGCCCAGAAAACAGCGTTCTAGCATGACTTAATAAAACAAAATAAATATCAATACATTATCTATCTTCTATAGGCCTATAAAAACGAATGTACGTGTGTATGTGTGTATGTCCTTTATACATTACTACACCATTCATCCGATTGCGATGAAACTTTGGTGAGTTGTTGTGCACACGCCCGCGAAGGTTTCTGGTTGATAAAAAAAACCCTCCCAACCCACCCCTCACCCCCCACCCACACTGAGACACCAACATGCAATAATGCTTTCCTAAACCTTTCATCCTACTGCAATAAAATTTTGGTAAGTTAGTGCATTAATCAATGGTTAGTGTATGCACGCTTGCTAAGGTTTCTGAATGATTACAATCCCCTCCCAGCCCCCCTCACCCCCCACTTCCACTGAGATACCAACATGCAATTATGCTTTCCTAAACCATTCATCCGACTGTGATAAAATTTTGGTGAGTAAGTGTATGCACGCCCGCTAAGGTTTCTGAATGAAACTGTTGGAATTTAAAGTGTCCGCCGTTACATTAAGTGGTACTTTTATATTTACGAGATAATGTTGGTAATGTCCGCCATGTTGTAATATGTGTAAGTTGGTATTTCCGTTCTGTAATTTTTGTGCTGCGATCTGACGGAATAAACTAGCTGTGTGACTTCCCAGTCCCACCAAGGTGAAGGATGTCATTATTTTCCCTTTCTCCCAGATATGAGTTAAACTTAAACATTTTACTAACAGATTACGAGACTTAAAGCTGTTGTATATCAACTCATGAGATCGGGAAAATATTAGTCAACGAAGAAGAAGTTAAAATACCGTACTGTGTGTACGTGTGGTTAGAAGTGAAAACCACCCAACCCTTAGGCCGAGACCTAGACCGCGTCATCAGTCTAGATTGTTCGTGTCAACATGGCGGAAGAGAAGAAGAATATTCCAAGGTTGAACACGGATAATTATGAAGTTGGGGCTGTACGGATTGAAGCTCTTCTTATGAAGAAAGGTTGTTGGGAGGCCGTAGAAGGTTTTGAACCATACATACATGTAAATGACGACGGAGTAGAACGTGTAGAAGAAGATGAGTCAACCTATCTACAACATGAAATTAGACGCCGATTGAAGTTAAACCAGCAAGCTCGGGCCATTATTGTCGAGTGTATAGATGATTTCTTAGACGATATAATCCATTTGAGTGCAGCCAAGGATATGTGAAATGCCCTTAGAAAAAGTATGTTCTATTATGACGTGTTTCAGGAAATGATTTTCTCAAAAGAAATGGTAAATGTTGAGAAGAGAGAAGATACGACCATGATGGAGTACATGAGCCAAATTCAAAATTATAACAAGAAGATTGCTAAATGTGGTCTCGATCTCCCCGACAGAGCCATAGCAGCATTTTTTCTTATGGGTCTACCTCGCAACCGCCAACCAGTATGCAGAATTCATCAGAAGTGTCTACAGGACAGAAGCAGCCGGAATAACCTCAAAATTTGTAAAATTACAACTGTTGTTAGAAGAGAATAGAATGAAGGGTATTTGTAAGTTGCGTCGCCTTTTGGGTTTCCGTAATAACATTTCTAAAAAAATCACTGGTTATGATACAAATACCTTTTATCTTTTTAATTCCGAAGGGTGGATGCTTCAAATTCCACGTAGTTTTGTTTTAAACCACTTTAAATGTGTTATTTTCGCTACGGCTATATGTCTAGGCCTATGTGCACCATGTTGACTATCTGTCAACGGAAGTGCTTTGGTTTTATTCATGTGCAGGTGTACCAACCTAAAACAATTTACATTAAAGAAGTAGGGCGCTGGGCGTGTTTTGTTTAGACCTTTTTATTACAATTAGAAAAGTACACATACTAATAACCAGACACAATAACCAAACCCAATAACCGTACTAAATTTCGTGGGCAATCATCAACCGGATCCCCTAACCTAACCGAATTTCGTGGGATGTCAGGTAGCTGGGCAAAGTCATTTGTCAATCAAAGTGACTTTACTGAGCAAAGTCACTTATGAATCAAAGTGACTGCCCAACTACCTGACATCAAACCAAATTCGGTTAGGTTAGGGGATCCGGTTGATGATTGCCCACGAAAGTTAGTACGGTTATTGGCTCTGGTTATAGCTGCACACGCCATAGTTGACTTGCAACATTAAACATTCGAAAATTGTGCGCAATTCTAGCGTTGAGTGAGAAATATATTTCTCACTCAACGATTCTAGGTTTCATGAGTTGGCGTACCTGGTGGTATTTAAAGGGGTTCTCACCCGCTAGATTTATTTTTTACCATATTATGGTCTACTGCACCACACGAATCGATAATGAACCATTTAACATCGTGAGTTGAAACCTGTGAATTGTTATTAATTAATGAAATTTCTGGTTACCTGCTCCGGCGACTGTTGCACGAGCGTGGTGTTAGCCGGCTTTTGGTGCAGCTGTACTCCGCTCGACACAGCATAGCAGAGCGCGTTCATTGCACATGCGTTGTCTATTTCCCCTCCCAATACTTCTCCCTCTCTCTCTCTCTCTCTCTCTCTCTCTCTCTCTCTCTCTCTCTCTCTCTCTCTCTCTCTCTCTCTCTCTCTCTCTCTCTCTCTCTCTCTCTCTCTCTCTCTCTCTCTCTCTCTCTCTCTCTCTCTCTCTCTCTCTCTCTCTCTCTCTCTCTCTCTCTCTAACACGATATGACACAACTTAAAAACTATGTTCCCCCTGCCTAAACATCCGCATGTTGGCAATGTTTTCAAAAGATCCCCATTTGGTTACACGGAAGCACGGAAGTTTACGAAAGAGTTCGTGTGTTGTTATTAATTTCATTGTATTTTAGTGTTAGTGTTAGTTTTTGTGTTTTTTTATATTTTAACAGTGTTACTCTTAATCGTGTGGCTTATGCGTGATTGTGTGTATGTGAGTGTAAACATGAAAGAATACGACAGTTCATATGGTGAGTTTGAAAACTTTCTTTACCTTGTAAATGATATCGTTATTGTTTTTGTGCATCCCCTAAAATTATGTCCAGTGTTATTCTGCATAAATGGCTCAAAAAGCTAAATTGGCAAACATGGGCATTCCAAGTGGACCCCCCACCACACCCACCCTGACCGACTTTACGACAGCCCTCTCAGCACTCCCAGATGTTTTCAATGACTCCTGTCTCTCACCCCCCCTCTCTCCGACGAACCATCACTCAACTGCAGATATTCTAAAGAACGAACTCATCGGACATCCTCGCGTGCTACAGGTCGTTCACCTAACATCTGTCATGTCTCATTGCCTTGAACTTCAAACCATTTGTGACGAAAATAAAGTACACGTCATTCTCATCAGTGAGTCGTGGTTGAAACCATCATTAAACTCGATTACTCGAGTTTAGTAGAAATAGACGGATACCGTCTTGTTAGAAATGATCGGACTAAACGCCGAGGGGGTGGTGTGTGCGCGTATATTCGCAAGGACCTTAAAAGTAAAGTTTTATGTAAATCTCCAAGTGCGTATTCCTCTAGGCCAGAGTACATTTTATTCGAAATTAAAATCTCTAATCAGTCAGTTCTCCTAGCGGTCGTCTACCGACCCCCAAAAATTGGCTTTCTAACTGAATTCGAAACTTCTCTTTTAACCTACATTCCACAATCCACACTATGAACATATTATAGTCATGGGCGATTTTAACACTAATTTATTATCAACTAATCACACGTACACAAAGCAACTTAATACTATTTTTGAATCCTGCAACTTAGCAGTACTTCCATTACAGCCCACACATCACACTAGTTCATCTCACACCTGGATTGACTTGATGATGACATCAAATGTTGCTTGAGTCCTTAATCACGGTCAGCTGTCTGTACCAGGAATCTCTGCGCACGACCTAATTTACCTCCAATTTTCGATCCGCGTACCGAAGCAAAAACAAAAATTAATTACTAGACGCAAGATTAAATTAATTGATCCAGCACAATTTAAGATAGATTCTATTTCGCTACTGTCATATATATGCAGACAGGCGGTGACTTATGCATTGTTGTAAAAATAACAAAAGGGACTAGAGCAGTGATTAAATCGAACTCGTCTTGTAAGAGTGGTTTTTTATTTTATTATTACATTCTAGTGAATACTACATGGTGTCAGAAGTAAAAACAAACTGTAAGTACAGTTAATCATCTTGTAGATTGAATATTGAAGTCGTTTGCACATAGCCTAAGCTAGTTTAGTTGTAGGCCTGGTAAATGGACTCAGCGGGGGCCTTTCGACCGCCCAAAGAGCTGGACCTCTCAGGTAACCTTGCAGAAAACTGGAAACGATTCATACAGCGTTTTCGTATATATCTGACGGCAACTGGAGGTGACAGCGAAACGAATGGGAAGGTTAATGTCTCAAAACTCCTCTGCCTGATAGGGGAAGAGGCGCTTGATGCCTACAATACTTTTCAGTTCGATGCGGAAACTGACAAAGCAGACCTAGAAAAGGTTATTGAAAAATTCGATTTGTATTGTTCTCCTAGGAAAAATGTTGTATTTGAAAGATTTAAATTCTTTTCAATAAGTCAAAAGGAGGGTCAAACTTTCGACCAATTCCTTCTTGAACTTAAATTAGCTAGCCAGTCTTGTGAATTTGAAGGTCAAACAGAGGGCCTAATAAGAGACAGGATCGTCCTGGGTATCAACAACAAAAATACCCAGGAACGATTGCTGCGTGAAGACAATGTCACTTTAAAAAAAGCCGCAGATTACTGTAGGGCGGCTGAAGTTAGTCAATGCCAGGCTCGTATGGTTCAGGAGCAGGGTACCACTAAGGTAGAAGCGGTCAAGGTTAAAGGGAAGGCTTGGAAAAAATCGTTCCATGAAGGCCATGAGGAGATCTTCACTTGTAGCAAGTGCGCGTATCAGCATGGGCCGCGGAGGTGCCCGGCCTTTGGAAAAACATGCGCCCTGTGCCAGGGAAGAAACCACTTCGCAAAAAGATGTCCCACACAACAGAGAAAGAAGAAATTGTACGCTCTTCAGCCTGACGACAAGAGTGAAGCGCCATCGAGTGATGGAGAAGACGATGAAAATGAGGAAGATGAAAATAACCGATTGGATGAGCAATATGTGCATGCACTTAAGAAAGCCAACATGTCGGTGAGTAAAAAAGCATGGACTGAAACTCTCAGAATTCAGAACCAGCTGGTGAAATTCAAGCTTGATAGTGGAGCGGAGGCTAGTATTCTGCCCCTACGAATTGTCAATCAGCTTAATCTAGGGTCAGCCATGACAGCCACAAAAACTGTTCTACTTGCCTATGGCAACCAAGACTTCCGTATTAAACCTGTAGGCGAGATAACAATAACCTGTACAGGAAAAAAGGGAAACAGTAAGAAGATTGACTTCACTGTTGTCGATGCCGACTCTACCCCCCTGCTAGGCCTGGCGGCATGTATCAAACTAGAACTGATCAAGCGGGTGGATAAAATAGAAGTAAGCAACGACAAAGACAGTGTGGTGAAAAAATATAAGGATGTCTTTACAGGCCAGGGAAAGATGCCAGTTCAGCACAAGATCGAGGTCAAAAAAGACGCTGTCCCCGTCATCAACGCGTCCACACGCGTCCCAATCAGTCTGCATAGCAGACTCAAGGCAACCCTTGACGACCTAGAGAAGAAAACAGTAATCCAGAAGGTGGATAAACCCACAGATTGGGTGCACAGGTTAGTCATTGTGGAAAAATCTGATGGGAGTCTTAGACTGTGCCTTGATCCGCACGAACTAAATAAAAATATCCGGCGAGAACACTTTTCTATCCCAACGCCTGAGGATATTATAAACAATCTAGGAGGAAAGAGGGTTTTCTCCGTCCTTGACATGAAGAGTGGGTTCTGGCACATTCCGTTGGACGACGCCAGCTCGGATCTTTGTACATTCAACACACCGTTCGGGCGGTATAAGTTCCTGAGGCTACCATTTGGCCTGGCTTCTGCCCCAGAGGTGTTCCAGAAGATGAATTTGCAATTGTTCGGGGATATCCCAGGAGTAGAGATCTACTTTGACGACATTATCATTGCTGGAAAGGATGTGGAAGAACATGATCTCATCTTGACACAGGTACTTGAAAGGGCGAGACAGTCAGACGTCAAGTTTAATGAAGGAAAATTCCAATTTCGAGTACCGGAAGTAAAGTATGTTGGTAGAATATGTAACACCCCCCAATCACCGCCCTGGCATAGCTGCAGTGAAGAAGGGCGTGGGCCAGAAGTCGAACAATTACAATTGAGGGTGGGGGTGTGGTAATAAAAATATTCGGGCTCCACGTTCTTCCTGAAAGAAAATTTCCCAGGACTAGGCAGCGACTGAGGGAAGAACGAAGGAACGATCGTGACAAAGGTTAGTCCCGGTAGACCGAAGCTCAGGGCAGCGGTGAAGTATGTTTATTTAGAAGGAAGATATACACAGCAGGGTGAATGCCTAGCAACACCGAGAGGTGATTGACAATTACACACCTGACACAAAATTACACAATATAACTGTTACATTTTAGACCACATTTAAGTGGTAGGGATCTCCTAGGATCTCTAGGATAGAAATAACTACACTTTACTTTCAGGTGACACTTGCTGGCTCTTTATTATTCCATGCTTCTCTGGTAGATCATACACGGAGTACAAGGAGGGACACACACAAGACTATCATGGCCTAGTTGAATAGCTATCAATGTTGTTGTTGTTGTTGTTGATTCTCAAACACTACATCCCTTCCCTTTTTTTAAACTAAAACTTATAATATAATACTATAAAATGCAAAGTACATATTATATTGGGTAAGCCTATGGAGTGAGATAATTATAATATGTCAAACTGAAACTGAAACTTAAATGACTATTATAAAACAATATAAGCTTACCTAAGCTCTACTTAACACCTATAACTAACTCTAGTACTCATAATCTGCGAACCGACTGGGAGGTTGACGGATCCTGGACGGCCGTCGCTCTGCCTCGGCTGGTGGGGACTGCAGCTCTTTGGATGAAACGTCCGGACCGCTCTTCTCCAGTTGTTCCTCTCCAAGGGTGGACTCTGGTACCTCGTTGCTTGGCTCGTGAAATTTCTTAACGAATGTCGAATTCCGCCGGTATTGCACTCCATCGGGTGACTGAGCGACGATGCTGTTCCCGGTCTTTTCCACTACTTGGAAGGGCTTAGTCAGGAAGGGCGTTGTAAGTTTGTCGGCAGGTGCTTGCCGAACCAACACCGAATCCCCAACCTGAATCTCCGATTCACGAGCGTTCCTTCTCCGGTCGCTATAAACCTTCCCTTCTTCTTTCCTGGCTCGGTCCCGATCCCGAACTTCCTCGTCGAAGACAGGGTCTTCTAGCTGTGGCAGTTTGCTTCGCATCTTTCGTTTGTTCAACAATTCTGCCGGACTAACGCCCGTTACCGAGTGTGGTGTGGACCTATACATGAGAAGGTAAGTATGAAGTTCCTTTCCCCAGTCTTTGTTTTCCGCTCGGGCAATCTTCAGTCTCTTAAGGATTGATTTATTTTGCCTCTCGACCTCCCCATTGGCCTGTGGCCATAGAGGTGTGGTGTGGTGCAACAGTATACCATACTCTTTGGCATACTGTAAGAACTCTTGACTCTTGAACTGTGGTCCATTGTCTGATGTGATGGACAAAGGCAAACCTTGACGGGCAAAGATCTCTTTCAATCGTGTGATTGTTTTTTCCGTCGTGATACTTCCCATTATAGCCACCTCATAGAAGCGACTGTAGTAGTCTATGACGACTAAAAGGTAGTCATTACCAATAGGCCCCATGAAATCTATGGCTACATGTTGCCATGGGCCATCAGGTAGTTCACGGCGTACAATCGGTTCCGGTGGATCTGGCCTCGCTACCACTTGACACCCGTGGCATGTCTTCACAAACTGTTCAGCCTGTTTGTCCATGTTTGGCCACCAAACCTTGGATCGAAGTCTGCTTTTCATGGAGACTATTCCTGGATGCCCCTCATGTGCAAGGCCAAGAATCCCTTTCCGCAATATCTCCGGGACGACTATGCGTGTTCCTCTTAAAAGAAGTCTTCCATAAGTCCCCAATTCCCCTTGGATTCTACGGTAAGCTGCCGTGGCGTCATTCCATTGACCTGTGTTCATCTGGTTCCGTACTTCCTCCAGTTCCTGATCCTGGTCCGAGGCTCGTTCCATTTCCCGGGTAGTGATTGCATTTGGTGTTGCCGTCTCTGCAATCCATCTAATATACTCCTCAGTGTCCTCGTCTAATGGCTCCGCTGGCTGGTCACTCTTTAGCAGTCGAGACAAAGAGTCCGCCAAGTTCTCACTACCTGGCCGGTATATTACCTTATACGTGTATGGTTGCATACGTAATACCCAGCGTTCTATACGAGCGCTTGGTTTCGACTTCGGCGAAAAAATCACTTCTAGCGGCTTATGGTCTGTTACAAGATCAAACTGTATGCCATAAATATACATATGATACCTCTCGCATGCCCATACCAGCGCTAGACCCTCTTTCTCTGTCTGAGAATATCTACGCTCCACGTCAGTTAGACTTCGGCTTGCGTAGCTGATGATCTTCGGTCCATTCAACCCATGTTGAATAAGAATAGCGCCTAATCCGACGGGGCTGGCGTCAGCAATCACTTGGGTTTTCGCCGTAGGATCATAGTAACCCAGAGTTTCTGGTTGTGTCAGTCGTTTCTTCAATTCCTTGAATGCAGTACTTTGCTCCCCTGTCCAGTGGAATGGCACGTTGGTTCTTGTTAGCCTTCGGAGTGGCTCCGACACTGTAGCAAGGTCGATGATGAACCTTCCACAATAGTTCACTAACCCAAGGAAACTGCGTACCTCCGCGGCATCTTTAGGCTCTCGAGCTCCTTGTACTGCAGCAATCTTGTCATCGGCTACCGATATTCCATCTTCCGACAATAGATGGCCCATGAAATGAATGGACTTCTGGCGGAACTGGCACTTCTCAATGTTGAACGTTAGTCCCTTTTCCTCCACTACTTTTAGAAGTTTTTCGAGACGTTCGTCATGCTCCTGCTCATTCTTTCCATGTACAACAAGATCGTCTAGAAAGTTTTTGGTACCCTCACAGCCTTGAATTGTGTTCTGTATAACTCTTTGGTACATCTCGGGTGCACAGCTGACTCCGAACATAAGTCGCTTGTACCTATATAACCCTTGATGCGTAACAAATGTTGTTATATCCCTGGATTTATCACTCAACTCAATCTGATGGTATGCCTGATTGAGATCAAGTTTGCTAAAGACAGTGCTCCCACTGAATTCTTGTATAACATCGTCTATAGTCGGGATAGGGTGACGTTCTCGTTTTACCGCCAGATTTGCTCGCCTCATATCAACGCATAAGCGAATATCCCCATCCTTTTTTGGAGTCACCACCACGGGTGAGCTCCATGACGTTGGACCCTCCACTGGTTCTATTATGTCATTCTTAAGGAGTTCGTTTAGCTTTTCCTCCAGTTTCTCTCGGAGCTGGTATGGAATACGCCTCACGGGCTGTGCCACCGGTTCTACCTCTCGGTCGATTGGAATGTCTAACATAAAATTTTTCAGTTTTCCTAATCCCTGGAAGCACTTCCGTTCTGACATTTCACGTATTTTTCCCGTTACCTGGTATACTCCTAGTCCCAGCTTAAGAATACCCAATTTAATCGAGGTCTCCTTACCTAACAAGGACTGTCCCTGGTCCCGAACCACATAGAAGTTAGCTTGACGGACCATGGTTCTATCAGCAATGGTTATATCGGCAACAAATTTGCCTAGTACATCTAACTTGCGCTGTCCACACCCGAATAACGTTTTATCAACACGTGTGGAGGTGCATTTTATACCTTCTTTCTTAAGCAAAACCCAATGGTTCTCGGAAATTACATTGACGCTAGCTCCTGAGTCGATCAGTAACTCTGTTATGGTCACTCCTCCAATTGACGCAGCGATAATTTCCGGGTTCTCCAAGTGGTCGCTTACTGTAAATGCAAACCCACTCCCGCCACTAGCTTCGCCCTCTTCTATTTGTCTTACTTGAGACTTATCTGTTTTCTTCTTGCCTCCTTTCTTCTTGGTCCTGCAACATGTTGCATAATGTCCCTTGTATCCACATTTACGGCATTCCGCATTCTTTGCAGGGCAGTCTGGGTCGCTTCGGAGATGCCCCAGCTTGCCGCATGAAAAACATTTGACCTGTTTCTTCCAAGAAGTAGATGATCCGGCTTCTGCCTGGTTAGAGCCTACCTTGTTAATGCTCCCCTCTTTAAACCCAGTCGCCACGCGTTCCAGCTCGTTCTCTTTGAGGTTAGCATCTTCCCACGACCTTGCGGTTGACAACACAAGTTGTAGCGTCATATCTGGGCCTATCTCTATCAATTTACGTTTTAGTGTCTTTGAATGCACTTTGTCAAGAATTTGGTCCCGTAGCTGTTCGTCCAAATTCTCGCCAAAGCCACAAACCAGCGCCTGTTGTCGCAAACGACCTTCATATTTGTCAATGGTCTCGTTTTCTATCTGGCCCAACGCTCGGAATTTAATCCTCTCGTAAGGTATGTTTGTTCTAGGTGAAAACTTAGTTGTTAAAGCCTCGACACATACCTTATACACCTCTCCCTCGGGAACCTCTGCTGTCGCACTGGGAAGAGCGAAGTAGATATCTTGAACCTCTAACCCAGCCTTGTGCAGTAAGGTCGCCCTCTTTCGACGAGCATTTGTCAAGTTCTGACTCTCCATGTACAGTTCCAGAGCTCTCAGCCATCGCGCCCAGCGTTGGCCCACTGAGGTTTGATCCCCATTACAGTCAAAGGGCTTGATCCCTTCCTCACCCATTTGAGGTTAAGCCTAGGCTAGCTAGCTACACGTGTTGAAGATTTCCAAACAAGAATTTAATCGTGGAAATAGTCCGAATTTAATCGTTAGTCATTTACACTCGTCGCCAATGTTACATTTTAGACCACATTTAAGTGGTAGGGATCTCCTAGGATCTCTAGGATAGAAATAACTACACTTTACTTTCAGGTGACACTTGCTGGCTCTTTATTATTCCATGCTTCTCTGGTAGATCATACACGGAGTACAAGGAGGGACACACACAAGACTATCATGGCCTAGTTGAATAGCTATCAATGTTGTTGTTGTTGTTGTTGATTCTCAAACACTACAATAACGGTCACACCCTTCATGTGTTTCGGGGACAGGCCCCCTCTGACTGTTGATAACACAATACAAAAAAATGTTTCACCATAAGCACTATCACGCTCCCCAGATTAAAGTAAATTCAACAAAGGCGTGGGCGACTATGGTCTCATGAGTCTTGACCCACCAGCACCACCGTTATAAACTTAATTAGTACACCAGTACCTCCGTTATAAACAAAGTGCGCAGCACAGACATATGATATACCAAAAATACATACAATAATACAATACAAAAGTGGCACTTAAATGCTAATCGTTCGTCCACCAGCACCACCGTTATAAACTTAATTAGTACACCAGTACCTCCGTTATAAACAAAGTGCGCAGCACAGACATATGATATACAAAATACATACAATAATACAATACAATAGTGGCACTTAAATGCTAATCGTTCGTCGATGTGGACGGGCTACACTATATCACCCAATAGCAAAACAAAATGGGGCGGGGGGTTTGACCCCGGTTCCATGAGGGGCGCAACTGCGCTGACGAAAGTCCACGGTGTAAAGTCCCGCCACACGCACCTGTACGCGTCACGTGTTGCACCGGCCCGGTCCATCAGTCGACTGCCGCGAGCCTCCCACGCTCGTTCCCCGGCTGTCCGCTAGGGGAAGCACCATGCGGTGGTGAACCCTCACAGGTGGTGGCGGCGCGCACACATACAAAACCCTACACTACATCCCCTAAAATAGAAATACTAAACTTAACTAAAACTTGGATTACTCGTAGGCAGATGATGAATAGAAAGCTAGCTAAAACTAAATCCTACAAACTAAAACAACCGGTGAAGGCTGCATCACTCTTGGTAGCGAAGTGGCTTGGCGCGCACTCGCTGTGACCGTCGGAGGCCTTCTTCTAGACCCACGGCCGGACTCTTCGAAGCCTGTATAGGGCTTGCCTCCGTTGACGCATCCGGCTCTCCCGTATTCATGCTGCTGTTGTACCGACGCACCACTGACGAGTTCCGGGTGTAGTCAACTCCTTCCGGTGATCGGACAGTCACTGCATTCCCATGTTTGGCCACCACCCGATAGGGTGTGGGACAGAAAGGAGTTGCCAACTTGTGAGGAGTCTGTTGCTTCACCAATACCTCATCCCCCACAACAAGATCGCGCTCAACCGCCCTCCTAGACGTATCAGCATATTCTTTCATACGAGCCTTAGCCATGGCATCCCGGTCCCGCACCTCTGTATCCAAAGGCCCATGGGCAGCGATGCTGGGCACTTTTTCCCTGAGCTCTCGCCCAAACAACAGCTTAGCCGGGGAAACTCCTGTGGTGGTATGCGGAGTCGTGCGATATGCAAAGAGGTATTGCAATAATGCGCCCTTCAGGTCTTGACTAGTGTTGTGGGCAATCTTCAAGCATCGTACTATGGAGCGGTTCTGGCGTTCAACTTCGCCGTTAGCTTGGGGATGAAGGGGCGTGGTTGCATGCAACTGAACCCCATTCATGCGACAGAAATCCTTGAAATCTACGCTCGAAAACTGAGGCCCTCTGTCTGCGCGTAGAGCTGACGGTATTCCGAAGCGTGCAAAGATCTCCCTCAAGAGAGCTATAGTCGTCTCGGTAGTAGTAGATTTAGTTAGGCATGCCTCTATATAGCGACTGTAGTAATCGACCACTACTAGGATATACTGGCCATTAGGCAGAGGCCCCAAATAGTCTACTGCAAGGTAGACCCATGGCTTATCGGGCAGCTCCGTGCACCTAAGAGGTTCTGGTGGCTCGAAAGCACTCACTATTTGGCAACCATGGCATTTTCGGCAAAACTTTTCTACATCGGTGGCTAAGGTAGGCCACCACACCTTCGTGCGTAGTCGCTGTTTGGTCTTAATTACTCCCATGTGTCCCTCATGCGCTAGTTCTAAAATCCGGTCACGCATGGATGCTGGCACGAGGATGCGTGTATCTCGTAGCACAAGCTCATCGTAAATGGAGAGCTCGTGGCCTATCAGCTGGTACGTACGTAGCTCGGCAGGCCACTTCCCGCCCCGAATAGCCGCCTTGAGTTTCTTCGTTGTTGGATCCAAACGGCACTCCTCTTGCAGTTCTTCTAGCCCGACTGCACAAGGTGTCGAGTTCTCCAACACCCACCGAATGTAGTCGTCATCGTTCTTGTCCCGTGGTTGGGATCGTTTGAATTGAACAAGCCTGGAGAGAGGATCCGCTATGTTTTGGCTGCCTGGCTTGTATACCAACTTAAAGTTGTACTCTTGCAAGCGTAAAACCCATCTTTCTACCCTAGCACAATGCTTCACTCTCTTGGAGAACAGAAACTCCAAAGGCTTGTGGTCCGTAATGAGTGTGAAAGGTGGGCCTCCAATAAGATAGTACTTAAACCGCTCGCAGCCATGAACAAGAGCCAAGGCTTCTTTTTCAATCTGGCTATATCTTGCCTCGACTTCAGTAAGTGCTTTGCTGGCATACTCAATCACCCTTTGCACCCCATCATGCTCCTGGAGTAAAAGGGCCCCTGTAGCCTGAGGGCCTCCATCAACTATGACAGTGGTAGGCGCTCCTTTTCTGTAAAAGGCAAGTACAGGTTGAGTTGTTAACACTTTTATTATCTGTGACATGGCCTCGTCCTGTTCTGAGCCCCAAAGAAACTCTGTGTTGGTTTTAAGTAGCTTCCGCAGGGGAAACGTGAGCGCAGAATAGTTTGGAATAAATCTCGCACTATACGCCACAAGTCCAAGCAGGCTAGCCAGTTCCTGTGTGTTGGTGGGCGCACGGAAACTTTGTACCGCCTCTATTCTACTAGTGACTGGCTGGACTCCTTTTGCTGAGAAAAGGTGTCCCCTGAACTCAACCGCTGGCTGGCTCAAAACACATTTATCTAGGTTCAGGGTAAGGGCCCGGTCTTTCAATGTGTGTAACAGGGCATGTAATCTTGCATCATGCTCTTGCTGGGTCCGTCCCCAGACTAGGAAGTCGTCTATGTAATTTTCCACTCCCTCGCATGTTGTTATGACCTGTTCTATTACCTTTTGGAAAATTTCCGAGGCACAGTTAAGCCCGAAGATCAAAGTTTTGTAACGCATTAGGCCAAATGGGGTGGAAAAGGTAGTGATTTCCCGTGATTGTTCCGTTAACTCCAGCTGATGGAAAGCGTCATTCATATCAAGCACTGAGAACACTGTGGCCCCATGTAGTTTGGACAAAATGTCTTCGATAAGGGGAATAGGGTGCACTTCCCTTTCAATTGCCTTATTTGCCTCCCTAGCATCTACGATTAGCCTTAAAGCGCCCTTTTTCTTTTCACCGACAATAAGGGGAGAAACCCAAGCTGAGGGCTGATTAACCCTTTCAATGATATCATTGGCTATTTTTTCTTCCAGGCTAAGCTTTATACTATCCAGGAGATGCAGAGGGTATCTCCTGGTGCGTTGGACAGTAGGGGTTACTTCGGGTTTTATCTTAAGTGGCAATTGGAAATCTTTTAATCTGCCTACTCCTTCAAAAACAGTGGGAAACTTTGCCTTCAACTCGTTCTTACGTCTAGTATTAGTTTCTTCATAACTATCACTTGCATATGAATTTCTGGAATAAATCTTCATTTCTGCATTAGGCATGGTTTGTTTGCCAGCATGGGAGACATCTGATAGTTGACGCAAAGGATAGCCTAGCATGAGAACTCCCAACTCCCTAGCGGTGCGTTTGGACAGCAGAGGACAGCCCCTGCAGCTCATGACATAAAACTTCGCTTTGATGGTAGTTTTATTGTCCAATGTGACGGTGGTGTCAAAACGTCCTAGGGGTATAAGAGGTTTAGTGGCCCCAAAAGGAAACAAAGGTTTCTTGTCAATGATGGAGGTGCCTTTGACGCCCCGAGCCTTCATTTGCTCCCAGGTAGTTTTATCAATTATGTTTTTAGAGGCGCCGCTGTCAATAACAAAGTTCACCCCCACTCCTCCAATGTCAAGGTTGACGGTGTCGTCTTCCGCCTCCCTGTCTCTCAGTTGGAAAACATAGGCATTTTCCTCTTGATTACCGCTTACTTCTTGCTCGGACTCGTCCTCAGAATCATCAGCATCGGTTTCCACTAACCTGACTAACCTGCCTTTACGCCAGTTCTTCGAGCCCCTTTTTTTATGCCCCGGAGTGTACTCACCACCACCCGCCGTCTGTCTTTCCCAACCGCCTTGCAAGCTCTGTTCGCGGCTGTTGGTGTCGTGTTTCGACCCCGCGTCACTGCGGTTGGTGTCGTGTTTCGACCCCGCGTCACCGCGGTCTCTCTCGCGGCATGCGGCTTTGAAATGACCACGCTCGCCGCAGTTGGTGCAGGTGCGATCCCGCGCTGGGCAGTCTGGATCGCGGCCGTAATGACCTAAATTGTTGCAGCGAAAACACCTGCTACCTGGGGGCCTAGTCTGGAGCCTAGCTATCGAATTAGACGGCTCCTGGTTACCTTCCATCTCCCTAGCCTGGCGCTCGGAGTTTTCTAAAGCTCTGGCTAGTTCTCTAGCTCGATCATAAGTTAGATCGTCCCCTGATTTTAGAAGTTCCCTCCTCAACTCGTGAGAGGTCGTGTGTTCGATCAACATGTCTACCAGTTCTCTGTTGGGGGCCTCGTAATTGCAGTTAGCTATGCCTACTTTCAAACGTGTAAGAAACTGCAGTGAAGTTTCATTTTCATCCGGTCTTAAAAGCCGGAACCGAAATCGTTCAAAAGTGAAACTAGTGCGGGGGGTAAAATACGCCGTCAGCGCCCTCATGCAAACGTCATACTCATCCGGATCACCATCGCCAGTTCCAGCAGGCGCCTGTGCCTCGGCGAGCGTCTCGAAAACTTCCTGGACTTGTTCTCCCGCGAAGTGCAGCAGCATGGCTTTCTTGCGCGGGGCTTCCGTGATATTCTTCGCCACAAGAAAGTATTGAAAACTACGCTTCCAGCGAGTCCACCGCTGCGAGACACTAGACTCATCACCGTGAATGTCAAACTGTTTTATTGCTTCAGCCATGATGACGTACACAATTCACTCGCGGAAAAAAAAAACGCAGCAATCAGACCATCAATCGTCTGGCAGACGCACAAAACCCTATATCTTCCGACTCACATAAAGACCATCTATTGTCCGACTGACGCACAAGACCATAAATTGTCTGACTCACGCACAAAGACCATCTATTGTCCGACTCACGCACAAGACCATCTATTGTCCGATTCACGCACAAAACGGCGCAGCTACTGCACGCGCTAAGCAGTCCGCCGCCTCGTCGCCATTGTAAAGTCCCGCCACACGCACCTGTACGCGTCACGTGTTGCACCGGCCCGGTCCATCAGTCGACTGCCGCGAGCCTCCCACGCTCGTTCCCCGGCTGTCCGCTAGGGGAAGCACCATGCGGTGGTGAACCCTCACAGGTGGTGGCGGCGCGCACACATACAAAACCCTACACACGGCAGGGCCGGAGCGAACAGCAAGTAAACAAGAACAAAACGGGACCGATAAATTTAGGCGGCGCGCACGGATAACCTGGTAAGTTGGTGGATCATCCAGGAGTGGACGTACTCCCCCCTTCCAGGGCTCGAACAGGTGACCGCCGGAGGCCCGCTCTTGGCTAGGCGGTTGACCCGGACCAGGACGTGGACATCACCCCGCAGGACGTAGACCGTCCGCGACTAGGAGGTAGCCCCCTACTACGACCCTGTCAAGGCACAGGAACAGAAATTCCGGCTAGAACTGGGTCGGACAAGCGTAGGCCCACTGGCCGGTAGGCCGTACAATCGTACTCAAACAGAACGAGGAAAACAAGGAAAACTAACTCACCAGAGCCTGGGTGTAACAGAGTACGACGGAACAACAACGGGGCGTCGCCCGAGAAACGCCCCCCCAGAGGCCAGGCACGTACGGCTTACACGTGGTGTGTATCGCTGGCCGGTCGGCGCTGCACTGTCTCTGCTTCGATCGTCTCCCGTGACAACTACCCCAACGCTGTAGCTGCCGCGGTGCGAAGGGGAACTACTAGAGTGTCTGGGTGGCGGGTGATGTGAACGCAGGAACGGCCGGATAGCGGCGTGTGGCCGCGCCACAACAAAACGGACGTTACAAATAATATCTTCATCCGGAGTAGCAGCAAACCCAAATCATATTAAACCCATTATCGAAATGCCAGCACCAACCAACAAGGCTGAGCTATTGCGATTTCTCGGAATGACTAAATATTTGTGTCAGTATATCCCGAATTTGTCGCAAATCACAGCTCCATTGCGTGCATTGACCAAAAACGATGCAGACTGGCAGTGGTATGCAGAGCATGACCGTTCATATGCCGAGGTGAAGAAAAGACTTGTCGCAGCACCTGTCTTGGGGATTTACGATTGCAAGAAACCTCTCACTCTGCAAACTGACGCTTCTCGAGATGGTCTGGGAGCGTGTCTTATGCAAGACGGACATCCTCTCGCTTACGCGTCCAGAAGCCTTACTTCAGCGGAAGTAGGATACGCACAAATTGAAAAGGAGATGCTCGCAATTGTCTATGGCACTGAGAAGTTCAATCAGTATACGTATGGAAGAAAAGTGACAATCGAAACCGACCACAAGCCCCTCGTCTCTATCCACTGTTATTACTTTGTTGTTACTTATTAACTTAGGATGGAGTTGTGATGGATAGGTATCCATTGATTATCCGAGCTAGTTATGCACTGTGGTTTATTCAGCCATGACATTGTGAAACTACATGATCAACTGCAGGGACCGGAAGTACAACCCAACTCAAGTAGTCTTGTTGTTGTGGTTGTTGTAGATATAAAATACATTTATATAACATCCCCTTTTCTTAGCTTAACATAATTATTGATGGTAAGTACAATTTTCAGTTAACATTTTTTTTTTTCAATTCAACACAGTTGAAAGTTACATTTAAGAGTTTACAATGTTGGAGTTACACTAGAATACAATTATGAACTAATGATTTACATACTAATGGTAACTAACTTAGTGTTGGTAATCCAACAGATAACGAGGAGGTCGTTTGTTGCGAACAGGTCTAGTTACTATTTTAGACAAGGGAGGTTCTACAACTAAAGGATCTATTGGATTTAATGGCTCAGGAATGTGATTGGTTTCTTGGAACAAATCTTCCGGAGGTGGTTGCATTACTGTAGGAGGAGGATTTACTGACTGGTGCAAATCTCTTCGGTTTCTTCGGTAGTCCGTGTTGTTTGCCGTAGTTACGATGTAAGACCTCGGCGTTTCATGTATACCCTTTACAATGGCTTTTTCCCAAGTATCGCCACGTCTAATTCTGCAACTATCTCCTACCCTCAATGGAGGTAAAGGACGAGCAGATCGGTCATAGAACTTCTTCTGTCGACATTGTTTTACACGAAGGGCTTCCGTAACCTGTGTTGCTACTCGAGGTTCTAAGAGAGACTTGGACATCGGCAACTTCGTGCGAAGATTCCTACTCATAAGCAATTGTGCTGGAGACCTATTGATATCCTTGATAGGGGTTGATCTGTACTCTAAAAGAGCTGTAAAGATATCAGTTCCTTCAGCTTGTGCCTTCCGGAGCATCATTTTCCCTATCTTTACTGCACTCTCCGCCATTCCATTTGATTGTGCATAGGTTGGGCTGGAGGTAACTATTTGAAAATCCCATTCTTTTGCAAATTGTTTGTATTCGTAGCTCATAAACGGCATGTTATCTGAAACTACACACTCTGGGATGCCATGATGTGAGAATACCAGTTTCATATTTTGGATCACATCTTTTGCTGTTTTTCCTTCACACTTGATTACTTCTAACCACTTAAGAATAGTAATCTATCATGGCCAAGTATGAAATACCCCCATACTCTAGGAAATCGGCAGCAATCCTCTGCCATGGCCGATCAGGAATGGTATGAGGAAGTAAGGGCTCTTTCGAGTTGTTTCTCTGAAACTTCTCGCAGATCCAGCATTTGGACACTGTGTCTTCAATTTGCTGTGTCATGCCCGGCCAATAGAGAATAGCTCGTGCTCTTGCCTTACATTTTTCCATGCCCTGATGGCCCTCATGGATTGAAATTAACATTTTGTCACGCATTGTTTGAGGTACGAGGAGTTTATTTCCTACAAACACTAGACCTTCCGACACAGAGATCTGTTCCTGGAGTTTCCAATAGGGTTTCGCTCCTGGTTCAATATCGGAAACTCTTCTAGGCCAACCTTCTGTGTGGTAGTGAATTAACTTTTGAAGCATTTCATCAGCTAAAGTTGCTTTCTGAGTCTCCTCCCTCTTTGCTGGACTCACGGCTAAATGCTTTTCTACTGAATGAACAATTACGTTTAATTCAGGATCATCCTCAACCGGGTCTAACAGATATGCCCTTGACAGGGTATCTGCCAAGAACAGCTCTTTGCCAGGGACATACGACACATCTAAATCGTATCTTAACAACTTTAGCAGCATGCGTTGGAGCCTAAATGACACTTGATTTAGCTCTTTTTTCACTATTACAACCAGGGGTTTATGATCTGTGTGAACATGCACCCTTCTACCATAAACGTATTGGTGAAATTTCTGCACACCATACACTATTCCAAGCATCTCCTTCTCTATCTGGGCATAATTCTTTTCTGCCGCAGTCAGGCTGCGTGATGCATATGCTATTGGAAGAGATTCTTGCATCAAGCATGCACCAAGCCCGTCTTTCGAGGCATCGGTCTGCAAGACCAAGGGTTTGGTTGAATCATAATATCTCAAAACTGGTGCATTGCATAGTTTCTCTTTTAAGCTTGCAAGGGCTTTCTCATGGTGAGGCTGCCATTGCCAATCAACATCATTCTTAAGTAATTCTCTTAACGGGGCCGTGGTATGTGAAAGTTTGGGCACAAACTGAGCTACATACGTGACCATGCCTAAGAAACGACGTAGATCTTCCTTACTTGTTGGGCGAGGCATCTCAACCATCGGTCGAATCCTGTCCTCATCTGGCTTGAGTCCTTCCGATGTTACCAGATGTCCTATGTATTTGACAGAGTCCACTCGTAGTTGCAGCTTATCCTTGTTGAACTTTACTCCATACTGCTTGGCTCTCTCTAAGACTGCAAGAAGAATCTTATCATGTTCCTCTACAGTTGTACCTGCAATTATCAAATCATCGAACACAATCTCTACTCCAGTAATATCTCCAAATATTTTCATGACCCTCTTTTGGAAAATTTCCGGTGCCGAACTAACGCCAAATGGAAGCCTTTCAAAACGATATCTACCAAACGGGGTTTGAAAAGTACAGTAGTCGGCACTAGTATTGTTTAACTGTATGTGCCAAAACCCGTCCTTCATGTCGAGTATTGTAAAGACTTTCTTCCCATTCATTCTAGCAGCGACATCCTCGGCAGTCGGAATTGCGAAATGTTCACGTTTTATTGCCAGATTTAAATCTCTAGGATCAAGACAGAGACGTAGTCGTCCGTCTTGTTTTTCCACTATTACGAGACTACTGACCCAATCCGTCGGGTGATCTACTTTAGATACAACGCCTTGAGCTTCAAGATTTTCAAGAGCTTCTTTCAGTTTGGGTTGGAGCTGAAATGGGACCTTTCTAGGGGAATGAACAACAGGATCTACCTTATCATTCAAAACCATGTTATACTCTCCTGGGAGTTTCCCTAATCCTTCAAATAACTCACTGTATTCAGCTACAATACCCTCTTTAGTCTGAATCCATTGCCCTATGTTTGCAACAACATTAACTTTGTCAACCTTTCTTATAAGGTTTAATTTTTGACACCCTTTTAGGCCTAACAAAGGTTGTGACTCAATGTCAGCTACAATGAAATCTAATTTTATACGTTCATTGCTACCCTTTGAACAAATTAACTCCACTAGACCTCTAGGTTTGATTCTATGGTTGCCATAGGTGATCAATATTGTATTGGTAGTTTTCACCTTACCTGCAGTAGATAAGCCTAGGTTTAGATTGTCATAAACGTTACCTGGTAAGATGTTTACCTGTGCACCCGTATCAAGCTTAAAGGTTACATTTTTATCACCAATTTTTAAATTAGTAAGCCACTCATCTTTTTCTACTTGTGACACTGTCTTGTTTTCTAGTAGTTCAACTACGTACTCATTTTCTTGAAGTGTCACTTCTTTCACCTGTTTGGGTTTCTTGTGAAAACACACGGAACTGAAATGATTTTTACCATGACACACAAAACACTCCTTGCCAAAAGCTGGGCAAGCTTTAGCTAAATGAGAATTCCCACACTTGCGACAGTCAAACGGTTTCTTGAACGAGGTGTTGGTTGCGGTCGCAGTCGGCTGATTGTGCTTCGCTGTTCGTGGTTCTCCAGAGTTTTTCTGTTTCCAGTTGTGGGACGATTTCACCGCATTCACTTCACTTGGTTGTCCTGCATGTGATGTTGTATCACGTAGCTGGTCGAGTTGTCGTTTTGACGCTTCTGCCGCTCGGCAAACGGTGATAGCCTTGTCCAGGGTTAGGGCTCCGTCTCGAAGAAGCTTTTCTTGTAAAGACAAATCTCGGATCCCAAACACGATTCTAGCTCGCATTAGATTGTCTAATTGATTTCCAAAATCACACGAGCCTGATTTCGTTCTTAGTTCTGTCAAGAAGCTATCAAATGGCTGACCTTCTTTCTGCTTGACGTTGAAAAACTTAAACTGTTCCATGATTATGTTTACTTGTGGTAGACAATGCTCTTCAAATTTATTAAGCACCACATCAAACTTCTTCTTATCTTCCGGATTATCAAACAGGAAATTGTTGAATATGGGCTGAGCGTCTGGTCCTATCAAGTTTATTAGCATTGCAATCTTACGTGCATCTGGTTTAGTGTCCAGGCCAGTTGCAGCTATGTACGTTTCAAACTGCTGACGCCAATCCTTCCACTCTACGTGGGGGTTGTCTTTTATCTTCAGCACTGGCGGAACTCGGAATCCTTCCATTATTGTAATGTTAGGCTTGCGCGTTCAACATGTGGTCGGTACTTTCTAACCTCACTTTTAAACTAAACTTTTATAACTAACGCGAACGTTGTTTATTTAGTTAAATATACGTGTATCCCACTTCTGACACCATGTTATTACTTTGTTGTTACTTATTAACTTAGGATGGAGTTGTGATGGATAGGTATCCATTGATTATCCGAGCTAGTTATGCACTGTGGTTTATTCAGCCATGACATTGTGAAACTACATGATCAACTGCAGGGACCGGAAGTACAACCCAACTCAAGTAGTCTTGTTGTTGTGGTTGTTGTAGATATAAAATACATTTATATAACATCCACAATAGGGGAATTCACAAAACACTTTCACCCCGACTGTTACGACTACTGCTACGCCTGTTGAAGTACACCCTCACAGTTGTGTATGTTCCTGGTAAACAGTTATGGGCTGCAGATACACTATCACGGGCATTTCTCAATGAGAGTGGTAATGAAGACCCGGAACTGGAAGTAGTTGTGCACACGCTTGTCAAGCACATGCCTATGTCTCACGAAAGACAGGTTCAGTTTCGCTTAGCAACACAGCAGGACGAGGCTCTAACCACACTGATACAGTACGACACAGAGGGATGGCCGAGAAATAAGTCGAATGTTCCTGAAAACGTGAAGTACTATTGGAACCTTCAAACTGAAATTCATGTGGCTGAGGGTCTGGTATTCTACAACGACAGACTCATTGTGCCGGTATCCCTAAGAACATTTATCTTAAATCTGCTGCATGAAGGGCACTCGGGCATCGAGCGGAGTAAGACTCAGGCAAGAAGGTTGTTGTTCTGGCCCCACATGGCATCGCAAATCGAGCAATTTGTACGAAAATGTGCTATTTGCGCCAAATTCCAAACATCAAATCAAAAGGAGACACTGTTACAGCACCCTGTTCCAGACCGTCCGTGGGAAAAGATCTCTGCAGACATTCTGCAACTAGGAGTCGATGACTACTTGGTTGTCATTGACCATTATAGCAAATGGCTGGAGCTGGTTCAACTCCGAAACAAAACAGCGGCAGGAGTAATTAACATTCTACAGTCTATCTTTGGTCGTCTAGGGATTCCAGATACATTTATCGCAGACAATATGCCATTCTCAAGTCGCGAATTTTGTCAGTTCGCCAAGGATTGGAATTTTGACGTCGTGACGTCGAGTCCGCGCTACCCACAGTCCAACGGCATGGCGGAGCGTGCTGTCGGAACAGCGAAGAAAATGCTTTGCAAAGCTAACGAGGAGGGGCGTAACGTGTATGTTTCATTAATGGGGTACAGGAGCACACCCATAAAAGGACTCGGCCTCTCACCTGCGCAAATAATATTTAGCCGTAATATCAAGACCAAAATTCCAATCAGCTCTGAGAAACTAAAACCGCAACTCAATAAGCAAATAAAAGAAAAGCTTACTGCGAACGACAGACATCGCAGAAGACGTATTACGACCGATGCGCCAAGGACCTGAAACCACTGCGACCAGGTGAAAACGTCTATGCGGAGGGAAAATAGCTGGAAGCCAGCAGAGATCGTCGAGTTGCACCCGTTGCCCCGATCCTATATCATTCGCGATTCGAACAACTCCACTCTAAGACGCAACCGACGAGATTTGCGCCCATCGCTAGAGGTTCCCGTCTTCCAGAACCCGGAGATGGCGGATGTCAACCAACATCTTACTACAGGGGAGGAGCCTAGTGAGAATACCGTTGAGCCAACAGCACCAGGGAAGAGCTCCCAAATAACAACACGCAGTGGACGGGTCATAGTCAAACCGGCAAGGTTTAGAGATTAAAGTTTACTGCCCATCTGGCAATAAATAACCTCTTCCTATAATTAAAATCTTAAGTGGGGAGGTGTCATATATATGCAGACAGGCGGTGACTTATGCATTGTTGTAAAAATAACAAAAGGGACTAGAGCAGTGATTAAATCGAACTCGTCTTGTAAGAGTGGTTTTTTATTTTATTATTACATTCTAGTGAATACTACAGCTACCCTGGTCCAACCTCGAAAATCTCCCGACACTTGATGATAAACTATCCGAATTTAACCGTCTAGTGTTAGACCTATACGACAAACATGCACCCTTGAGAACGGTGAGAGCACAGATAAGGGATTGTAGGCAGATAGATAACGCCCATGTTAAATATCGTTCGCGGTTTTATTCGTACTGAGCTGTAGTACTGCAATTGACCGCATTGCCGCGCTAGCGTCGCCTAAGAGCGAATTAACTGCCTCCTAGTGGGAAATGTTTGCACCGGTGTGAGCCGACCTCTTCTGCTCGGACCTACACCACCGATAATATTTTTCATTGGGCACCGAGATTAGCCACTGATGGCGCCACTGAAATGATAGGCAGCGCTCCTCGTGGCGCTCGTGAGCAATCCTTGACTGAACAAATGGATGTCTTCCTATGTAAAAAATGTCAATTTGTGATGATTATTTAATTGAATACGGCTTTGAAAAAATTTTTGCAGACTATAAATCCAATCAGTCTTTCTCAAAAGGAAACGCCTAATTTAAAGCAGGGCATGTTTTTAACTTGACTGAAGCTAAAACTAGCACATTTTGCAAAATAAATTCGAAGGTTGTAGGCCTAGGACAGACTTCAGCCTTGTGAAGTCTGCATTGAGGAACTTAAAACCTAAAAGTGAACAAGTTATAAATGATAATGAAAATTATGTTCATAGTTGCTAACATTAATTTTAATGGGACTAATGTTTTTTTTTTTATTTTTAACTTCATTCGTATCGTATGCTTAACAGCTGATGAATAGGCCTAGGCCTATGACAGAGAAGTAGTAAACATGTGAAAACTGATATCAGATATGATGGCTAGGCCTAGGCCCTTACACGAGATGAAGACATACATATCAGGTTGGGTCTAGATAAGCTTAAAATGACAAAGGTGTACGTAAATATCATTTAAAATGAGACCTGTCAGTGTCACCTAGACCATAGCTGGTTGCTCCCACGCCCACTGCTCGTTCTGACATAACCACACAATTTGTTCGAATTGAACTGGTAGGCCTAGGCTTTATCCATGTATGCCATACGTAAACCTTCATAGGCCTAGCCTATGCCTTAAGTAAACAATCAAGAATAATATTATTTTGTACAGACCTATGAACATAAGAGGCTGTTGACTGCCTGTATCCACTTTTCTCGCCTGTCTGCCTCCCAGGGCCTGCCAGAAAAACTGTAAAATGTCACTTCCTCCAAAGTGTTGGAAATGCGCTGTGCGCATCCTACAATCCAACACGATTTCCTAGAACGTCTACCACTTGTAGTAGCATCCATTATTTAAACAAATTTAAATTACGTTTAAAATCAACAAGACATAGCACAATGTTATACTAACGCCATTTTAACCCGCGTCTAAATCTTTCAGCTAGGAGTTGCTAGATTTGACCGCATGCCAGCGCTGTAGGTACCAAGGCTCGGTGCCCTTACGCCGTGCAAAGTTTACATTATCGAATTTAAATGCGTGATTATAAATATTCAATTTTTAAGGCCAATCCAGTTTTGCTAATATCAGCAATTATAGTATATCTAATAATTATAATATTATTATTGTCTACAACAGCTGATAGTCGAGTCCAGATTATGCAGCTGATTTGGGCTCGAGTCTAAAATTATATTTGATATCGTCACAAAAAAGTTACGTATTTTTTTATTATTTCAACCCTTGCTTGTATGAGCTTCATGTGTTTGTCTGCCTGGACGGAATCTTGTAATCTATATTTCACCCACTCCTCAATGTCCAATCGAGCGGAAATTTTCACACGTACGTATTCTTTATGACAATAGATGAATCAATTAACAGATTCACTAATTAATCCATTAATTCATCATAGTTAATTAATCAAAGTTTTATATGGGAATCGGTATTTCACCCACTTCCCAATGTCCAATCACACCGAAATTTTTCACAGATACGTATATTCTTGATGACCATACAGGAATCAATTTATCACATTCAATTGTTAATCAATTAATTCATCATAATTAATTAATCAAGCAAAGCTTTATATGGAAAATTAGTCACAGCTAGTGAGGATGGGCCAACCAGATCCAGATGCAGGTATCAGAATTAGTGAAATTACACACCCGGTGGTTGATCGGGACTCAAATATCCGCGACGAAAGCATCGGAAATGATGTTATTTTTTTTGCTATGCGGCGACAACGCCCAACGCGCTCCACTGGCGAGTTCAACCCCATGCGGTGAGTCATTCACCATGTACGCATAGGTGCGTTCCCTTCGCGTGGTTCGACCTCACAGTTGATCGGATGGAGTTGGTGCCAGCGCAACTACTGTTACAACATTACAACATTCGTTAAGACCAAAAAGTATAAAATAATATTACATTAAAAAAGTAATTTTTGCCATGTTATATTTTAATTGTGAACTTGTTATTGTATGTTTGGAATGTCATTTTGATTGACCAGTTGTGTTGTGTTATTACAAATTATACACTTACCGGCAATCGTAATTACGTTTTTCCGCAGATATATTAGGGATGCTGCACGACTACTAATTGTAATTAATACCACAACAACTTCTAGTGGTTTAAATAGCTATTATTTGTTATTATATTTTATGAGTGTTTATAACAAAACAATCATACAACACATGTTACGGTGAGATGTGCATTCATGTGTTTTGATTTGATTTGATTGTTTCTTTGTTGTCAACGGGTCAGTGACCCACTAGTTCTTCATAAATTAAATGTATCTGGCTTAGGACGAGGGGCGCAGCTATGAGGGAATTATTAATAATATTACTAGTATTACTTATGTATGTTTTGGGTATTTTGAAATTACCATGCCTTCTTATGTGTTTTGTTATTTTTGGACCAGTCTCCTTGTATTATTGTATTGATTTATGTCAATTATTTAGGTTTACTGTTTAGTTTACTATACCAATGATTAGTGTTTGGAGCTGAGCTCTTCTCCATCCCAGCCCATTTATATATTATGTGGATGCAGGGGAATAAATAATAAATGAGAATAATAATAAGAAGAAGAAATAAAATATGTAAGGGTTCAGTCACCCCCAAAGGAGTTGAGCTCCCCCCCCCCCCCACCGCGGTCCCATCAGACCCTCTGTAGAACATGGGAAATTAGTGGTTATTTGTTGCTTATTCACTCCCCCTCCCCACATCCCTCGCTCTTTCACTTCTAATATGACAAGGGACACTCGTAGCTGCGCACTCGACTTTACTAGAAAATGTCTATTTTATGAGGAATTCTTGTACCACGAGCTCGCGGACCATCAATTATTCGGCGCTATGATGACCACACAATGACAATCTCACAACTACAATGAATGAAATAAAATTACAAGTTACCTATACAATTGCGACATAGATATCTGTTCCTACTAAGGATGAGCATTATAGCCGAGTTATTAATTATATTATAGATCTACTTTTAATACCTATCAGTCTTATCTTAACCATAAACTACAACTACAAAGTTACATTTCCTTACGCGAGTTTAATATTTGCAATCGTGCGAACAATTACAATTGTACAATGTCCACGTGCCACAAGGTAACCTTTTCCTATATAACCTAATGATTACCAGTACACAATAAAATACCAGAATAATCATTTCAAACTATAACTCGAGCGGGCAGTCTATGAGGTGCGATTTACAAAGCTGTCTATACTAACTGTAACGAACCACACACATTTATAAGATTTTTTTTATTGATTTTTTTTGTTTTGTTATATTATATTCCATCAATAGCATTAGTAACTAATATACAAAATCTACACATATCGGTATTGGTGGCTGTGCTAGCACATATGATGTGGCTACAATCAATTATCTAATTCGGGAGGGGGCCCTGACGTTTTACGTAATCAAAAGGTGTTAGGACTGACTCACACAAATCGTCCTCGAGAATTCCTTCTAAACTATTCGGGACACATTGTATTCTATAATATGACTATAGTGAAAAAACAATTATAATCTGTTTACATCATGTGTCACTAGTCTTTCCTGTTAGCAACACAAACGAGCGAAAAGATGATTCGCGTAAGTGCATTCATTATCTGAGGGTGTGGTCAACTCGGATGAGAGGCGACTGTAGAAATTGGCGTCAGGTTTCATTCGTGTGTGTTAACTAAACCTAGAATCAAAATGTATCGCAATAAACTATTGGTATACAAACATAAAGCGTTATGCCGAAATTTGAAAGGGTCCTATACATGTCATTTAGTGTACCGTAAACAGCCAACAAACAGCTTCAAAGTCAGGCGACATTATGGAATGCCGTGATTTAAGTATGGCAGCCACTATTGGTGTTTAATCTTGTATGTGCTTTATCGCGATAGGCTATTGGTATACAAACGTAAAGCGTAATGCCGAAATTTCAAAGGGTCCTATACATGTAATTTACTACTATAGTGTATCGTAAACAGCCAACAAACAGCTCCAAAGTGAGGCGACATTATGGAATGTCACTGTTGATGTCTACGTAGTTTACGAACATTGTTACAAACACGACAAATCACCCCACCTTGTATCGTAAATGTGTGCGTTCTATCGTGATTAATGATTATTATTGTCAGGAAGTGTTGCAGTGAATTAAAGTGCCACGTGTGTCTGCATGAACTTTTAAAGTTAACAATGCAAATGTAATGAATGCGTAACAAATAATGAAGTGACTGAATATTATAGAAACACTTTCTTGGATGGAACATATTTGACTGAAAACCGTAAATTTCAAACTCCAACCCCGACAGGGAATTGAACTGGTACCACTTAGTAGGCGGGCCTCTTGACTACAAGGACTCACGCCGCCAGGCGGTTGGGGCGCAAGTCCTAAGCGTATATGCCACCTAGGAGCGTGGGTTCGAATCCCGTATAAGCCATGGGTTGTTGAAATTATCCTTCATCTTCATATATCACCCCATATCGAATAGAATGATAGCGATAATTAGGCCTGTCAACGGGTACCCACCCGTTGATAAAAATCCGCGTAATTATCCACGCCTTCGGGTACCCGTTTGGCTGTCTGCACGCCTCAATTGTAATTCTTAAACTACCGCACTGATAGGGGCTTGATAATTAATTAGTAATAGAGATCGCGCTCGTTCTTGAGTCGTGCCTGCCTACGTTTGAACTATAATCTAACTTCGTTATAAGATGCTTGAAAATTATGAAAATCTACTTGAAAATAAGTTTTTCAATTCTACTTCCCCCTTCAATTATCTACAAATTTTAAAATATAGGCCTACACGTATCAGAATACACGATTCTAAAAACGACGGGTACCCAGGGAGGCATTTCACAATATTTCCCAGTCCTTGCAATAATAGAGACGTAAAGCAACAATAATAGGCATTACCTGGGCCTGCCGATTATAATATTAACGTTCACGTAATGTTTACAACTATTTCCATAACAGCAATTTGTTCTCTTTGAACACATGTTTTGAAATGTTGTATACTTGGAATGTCGTAGGTTTTGTCAGAAAGTTATTGCAAGGAATAATGAACAATGGCCACTACAGCCAGGGGCGTAGGGCCACCTCATTACGGCCAGTCCACTCGAAAAACTGTTAAACAAGTCATAGGGACACTTATACTTGCAATATATACTTAAATTTGGTTCTTGATCTACACAACATATAACATAATGGTATGGGAACAATGTGTCAATTAAGCACACCGATAGAGGTATCTCAGCGGTAAGACGCGAGACTCTAATTCGGGAAGTCGCCGGTTCGATTCCGGCCACCGGCAGTCCTGACTGAAGGCTTTTTCCGAGGTTTTCTTCAGTCGTAAAGGCGAATGCTGGGATTTAGTCCTACTAACAGCCCTCGGACATTTCTTCCCACACCCTAATAACCTAGTTATAGTCACCTGACGAGGGGCACATCGGGTAAAGCTGCGGTTCACCCTATAACGGGTATTCCTACAAACAATTATTATAAATAATGAATCACGCAACCACAGATAATGGATTGTAGGACTACAAGAATTTGTTATCTATATCTCTTACCAGCTCGAGGTGCATAGCAAGTGTTTTGTGGTTGCGGGTGCGCATTCAAATATTTGTTTCAAACCATTTGGAGATACTCACTTAGGCAACAAACAAATCTTGTTCCTGTGTCTGAACAAACAAATCATATAATAGATTATAATGGTGCTAGTATTGTGTACTAAATAGTAAATACTAAATAGAGCTGCAAGATAATACACTATGTACAACTTAACTAATATCTTTTTGAGCCACAACAATAATGCAAGGATGAGTGTAAAACAAATTCATAACCACTAACGCCTTTTACCACACACTGCCAAATATCAATATGTTTTAACACATCCCCCCACACACACTCAATAACATTAACAAGCCGAGCATTTGGCGCATGTCACAGTCTCGCAACTCGTTGTAAACATCATCAATGGAACTTATACCGTAGCCCGTTGTCTTGTCTGCGTTTTCCATATTCCCAGTTGTAATATAATTATTGTAGATTTTAGAAAACTGGAATGATGCCGTGGTGCGATGAAATAATAGTCATTCAAATTATAACACTCTCGTAGCTATTAAAATTTGCCAATACGATACATGCGAGAGCATATACTGTATTGTATTGTATTCTTTATTTCTTATAGCTCGGTTGGAGCTAGTAGCACTTTTTGCATTACACATTATACATTATACAATACGCGTATACTCGTACATAACACGTTATACTCGTATAGTAGTTTACACACTAGACATATATTAAGCAATACATCATATAATATTATTAGTTATACATATAAAAATAAGAAAAATACAATTTAGCAATACATCATATAATATTATTAGTTATACATATAAAAATAAGAAAAATACAATTTAGGTTACCCTATGCCTACAGCTACAGACTTTCATTACATATTTATCACAACTAAGGCATTATTTATACTCCCAGTGGGAATTCTCTTTTAACAAATTCCACTACATGCCTTCTAAACTTACCACCTGTCATTTGCCCTATACTGCCCATTCTGTTATACAATTTAATACCATTGACAAAAATTGATTTTTGCGCATTCGTGAACTGTTGATTTTGCAGGTGTATTGTGTTACAGTTTCTTGTTTCATGTTTATGTATTGACGACTTTTTGATAATAAATTTCTTAAAATAATTTTCTTCCTTAGTAGTTATGCAATAATTTAAGAACATAATAGTTCTGTATTGAATCCTTTGTTCCACAGACATAAAATGCAATGTTTGCAGCATCAAATTCCTGCTGGTTCTTATACCACAACATAATATAATTCTCATTGCTTTACATTGAAGTTTCTGTAATCGCTCAAAATTTGTTCTACTCATGCTAAACATTATTGTAGCAGCATATTCAAAGTGGGGTGCTATTATTGTTAATTGTAAACAAGTAGCTTCTTATTTCTGTATTGTTGTAAACATGTAATGCTACATGATAAGTAATCTAATTGAATTTAAGAACAAAAGCGAATCAAAAACAATCTGGTAAGAAATTCTTCTATTAATTAATGTTCTTTTGTCATTGAATTCAATATAAGTTTGACGGTAATATTGAATCCTGAAATGTAGGTATTAATTATCCGTTAATAGCATCTAATGTAGAGAGAGACACGTACGTCATCAATAAACAGAAAATAAGGGTTGCTTAGTTGCTATCAAAATAGCTGGTGTGTGTGAGAGAGACAGAATGAACCAGCACTCTCGTCTCTCGTGATATTATTTGAAGGTCAATGCCCAGCCCACCCAGCCCTTGAGTTGAACCAAGTTTGTCTCGGCTGCACAGTGAGCTGAGCGAAGGTTGCTGTGGCCGACAAATACTAAGTAAGACGCGCGACCTTGAAGGTGTCACGCAAAACTATTGGCAACATCGCGACGGCGCGTGCCGGAGTGAGGGAGGAGCTGAGGCTGCCAAGAGGGTAGTTCTAACAGTGGTAACATCGCCACCCAGGTAGCAGCACAATCGCCTTGTTACTGGCATGTTCGCATTGCAGGGCTACATATCTAGCGAGCGAAAATTTAAGTGAGCGAATGTTCTAGTAAGCGAAAACGCACCCGATCATTCGCTCACTAGAGTTTTCGCGCACTAGAGCATTCGCGCAGTAGAACATTCGTGCACTTAATTCTTCTCTCAGTAGAGTTTTCGCGCAGTAGAGCATTCGCTCTCTAGACCATTAGCGGACTAGAGTTTTCGCGCACTAGAGAATTCGCGCACTAGAGCATTCGCGCACTAGACCATTCGCTTACTAGACAATTCGCGCAGTAGAGCATTCGCGCACTTAACGATTCGCTCAGAAGAGTTTTCGCGCAGTAGAGCATTCGCTCACTAGACTATTAGCGGACTAGAGTTTTCGCCCACTAGAGAATTCGTGGACTAGAGCATTCGCGTACTAGACCATTCGCTCATTAGACTATTCGCGCAGTAGAGCATTCGCGCGCTTAACTATTCGCTCAGTAGCGTTTTCGCGCAGTAGAGCATTCGCTCACTAGACCATTAGCGGACTAGAGTTTTCGCGCACTAGAGAATTCGCGTACTAGAGCATTCGCGCACTAGACCATTCGCTTACTAGACTATTCGCACAGTAGAGCATTCGCGCGATTAACTATTCTCTCAGTAGCGTTTTCGCGCAGTAGAGCATTCGCTCACTAGACCATTAGTGGACTAGATTTTTTGCTGACTAGAGTTTTCGCTCACAAGAACATCGCTCAGTAGAGAGTCTCACGTCCGGTCATAAATTCCTAAACAGGCTTTATTACTGGACTTGAAAACATTCAGCCTTTCCTTCAAGATTGAGTAGACGCCACCTATTCAGGCAACCGAACTAGCTCCAAAGAAACGCGGTGTACTGTACAACAGGAGTATTCTTGCCCAGTGTCGTAGCAATTGAATATATAGCCTAACGGTTTAGTGGCGCGCGGGGGGGTTAACAAAGCCACCGGTCGAGAATAGCGAACACTGGAACTCAAGCCATCCCTCGAAGGGCTGATCATAAATATCTCTCCCTCAAGACGACATCAGTAAATGAAACTGAAATTTTGTTACTTTTTTAACAAACTCATTTTAATAGAAAATCTTGAATATTCTTGTTGAGCTGATTGTAAAACATTTTGACTTTTGTTCTGGCTATATTTGAAATGAAATCACCACAAAGAATATTTCATTAATAACATTTACCAATGAGATCGCATTAGTTACAATATGGTGTATTTTATCAGCCCATCACAAATACTACGTCAGAACAACTGCGTAAAATGAGAGTAAGGTTATTCACATCACAATAATTATATTTTAAAATGTGTAATGGACTGATGTTGGTACCGGTATACAAGTTTTCGTTTCCCCCTCCCCCCCCCCCCCCCCCCCACACGGTCCAACATGTTTACAAACACGATGTTCACAAGCCTCCTTGTCGAAATGCTTGAACGTGTGTGAGGTTGTGGGGGGTTGGCGGGGGGGGGGGGGAGCTTTACTCACGTCTCTTGTAAAGCAAGACTCCCTGAATGTTCCCAATATTATGGAAACTCCATGTATTATAAATTATATTATTGTCATCCTCGAATAAAAACACTTTATTTGCGGCTTCTAAATCACCAAGGTTGTTTTTAGCTTGAAAGAATTTTGTTTATAAATACTCATACTATTCACAATGGAGGAGTGTGAGAAATTATTATATGATTAAAATATATAATATAACCCGTGCCTTACGGGGGATTCTAACCAGCGTCATCCAGACTTCCCATTGGTTGTTGCCATGGTGAAAACGAGTTCCAACTTAATATTTTCATAATTACTGGGTATTCGCAACAAAAGACTGGTCACATAAGACACATATTGCCAATCAGAAGCAATCTTGTAGGTTTATATTTTGTCATTTGTCAAAGTAACTAATGCAAATATACCTGAAGTAATATTATGATACCAATTTTACAGTTTACAACTGACGCTTATTATATTACTCATTACAGAAAAACAGCAATAGATTATGTTTTCAACACATGAAACATTATTTTTCATCACATGTTGGTATTGGCACAGTTTCCTCTTAAATACTTTGGTCAAAGCCGGGTTAGTCAAATCACGTCAGTCATCAACGTATGTAAGTAAGCCACACATTGAAAATAAATAATTACAACAAATATACAAATAATAATAATAACTACAATTAGGTTTGTGTGTCCTCTTTCTGTTTGAAGTTCTAGAGTTTCCAATTGAAGACGAATAATTGTCTGTTTATCGGATTTCAATGAGCCGAAGATCTGTGAATAACAAGAATACATATTATATTTTGGGTTTTATATTATTGTCAAACTAATGTAAAATTCCCATTGTTGTAGCGGGTTACTGTGATTCTTAACACACTAACTAATGCTGCTGACTACCAAATGTAAGGAATTGTAAAACTAAAACTAAACATTCGCGTGCAATACTCTCCGTCCTAATAATTATTGATACACAGTATTCACTTGTTATAAACTGAACCTCTTCTTACTTGAGGGTAGTACGGAACATCATTTGGGCCTTCCACTTGACGCGTCGTTTGGCGGCTGATTTTGTGTAATTCCCTTGAATAGAAAGAAAGCCATTTAGCTGGACAATTGATTGCAGCAATAGTTGTGATGTACACAAAGACGGGTAAATTTATGAGTTTATGACAGTGAATTGGCATCTTGTAATAATGGCTGTTACAGCCTGACCCTCGTAACAAAAAAAAAAAATCTCTAGGAGAAACTATTTAAACCTTTTGTCATACGCACAAGTGCAACACATCTTTGATCCCAGCAAGGGCGTCACGAGGGTAGGTGGGGGAGGAGGGCGCCTCCCTCCCCCCCCCCCCCCAAAAGTCAAGAATATCTCGAAATAACACCGGTGACTGGAGCTATATTTGTGTAATTTCAACATTCTTTTTATATTCTAGGGGAGCATATTCAGTAATAATCCAACAGTCGATTTCTAGATATGTCTATACAATTATTCACATATGTTTTGATAGTTCCTATTTGGAATTTGACGTTGATCTATTATGATTGGCCTATTGCTACAGGTGTATATGGAAACGATTACTTTGAGGCCGTCATAACAACTAAACACATTATAAATTGTATAAAATATCATGTCATCCGCTGAAGATCAGTTCTTGTAAGTTTGTAACCGAAACGGGGAGACTATATAAATATCAATTTATATATTTGATAGTAATTGTTTTGTTTCAATGCTGCACAAATTCTCTGCGGGGCTAATTATGCGAGGATTACGAACCCCTCATGCCCCCAGGACCCCCATTGCACCGGAATGGATAATGTTGTTACGTCTTGCCCCCCCCCCCCCCCCCCCCCTTCCCATGCAAAATATCCTGGCGACGCCTATGGGTCCCAGACATGTACAATGGGATAGTCTCTCAACAAAACCAGTAATACTCTGGCAACTACAATCTACTAATTGAATATAATGTTATATATATATATATATATATATATACATATATATGTAATATATAATGCAATTTGTCTACTTACGTGGATTTCATGATCTCGTCGTCTATTTTTCGCTTGATACGTCTTTGATGTCGTTTTCCTCGTACATCGAAATCACTGAATGTCACTATACTTGGAGGCATTTTATATCATGGGACACTTCGTGGCTAGCTTCTCTGGCGTGTTTGGGCTAGAAATAAATGCTCAGAGCAAATTCTAGTTTGTTTTAAATTGAGCTTGTTTTTACGTTTACACACTTGAATCCATGCTGCAGTTTTCTCTTTATATTTTGGGAACGATACAAAACTAACTTTCAGTTGTGCATGTTCAATAACACTGCGAGAGTTTTTAGTGCAGAAGTAAATAGCACAAATCACTATTACTAATATCACAGATGCTCAGAAAAATAAGATATCCATTACACATTCAGCTAATAAACAAATTATAAACCAATATGGTTACTGTATGCATCGGAGTAGCAATGTTTGTTATTATTCGCACCTAAGAGAACCAACGCCATTTGCAGATATAATTAACGATAAGTTACTTTTTTCTACGTAAACATACACACATACACACATACATACATACATACATACATACATACATACATACATACATACATACATACATACATACATACATACATACATACATACACACATACATACATACATACATACATACATACATACATACATACATACATACATACATACATACATACATACATACATACATACATACATACATACATACATACATACATACATACAGACATACATACATACATACATACACACACACATACATACATACATACATACATACATACATACATACATACATACATACATACATACATACATACATACATACATACATACATACATACATACATACAAACATACATACACACATACATACATACATACATACATACATACATACATACATACATACATAACACACATACATACATAAATACATACATACATACATACATACATACATACATACATACATACACACATACATACATACATACATACATACATACATACATACATACATACATACATACATACATACATACATACATACATACATACATACACATACATACATACACATACATACATAAATACATACATACATACACACAAACACAAACAAAAACTACATCACAGTATTGTTTAATTGTTTAATTGTTTATTATACCTAGTTCATGTGAAATGTACTAAAAACAATGTAAAATGTGTTGCGTTAATGTAATATTTACTAAATTTGCACTAGTGGATGTAATTATCTGTTGCAAATAAAGACTTAATAATAATAATAATAATAATAATAATAATAATAATAATAATAATAATAATAATAATAATAATAATAATAATAATAATAATAAACAAATTGAAATTCTAAGAAAGTACTTTTATACAAAATGCCCACATTTACAACTTCATAGAGCTATAGTATCGGCAGACAAGTCGCTTTCTCCCCTCAATTTAAATGATGGAAATTTAAACTTGCTTCAAAAACTAAATTCTGACACAGCAAAAGAGATCAGAATATCAGAAAAGACGTTACATAGCAGACATTACAAAGAACTTCTTAAGGATAGCGTCGATAGGGTAGCATCGAACAAATGGTTAACGTCCGGGGACATTTTCAGCGAAACGGAGGGATTTATGATCGCTATTCAAGATAAAGTAATCAAGACTAACAATTACAAAAAATACATACTGAAAGACGTCACAGTGGAAGATAAATGTAGAAAATGTAATATGAACGGCGAAACAATTGAACATATCGTATCTGGGTGCAAAATGCTTTGTCAAACAGATTATCTTCATAGGCATAACCAAGTTGCAAACATTGTACATCAAAAATTAGCCATGAAGTATAAACTTATAAACACAACCACTGCGTATTACAAATACAAGCCTGAAAAGGTATTAGATAGTAAAGACTACAAATTATATTACGACCGGGCAGTTATAACAGACCAAACCATACATCACAATAGACCGGATATTATATTTATTGACAAGAAGAAACAAGAAACGATTTTAATTGATGTTGCCGTCCCTTTATGCCACAATGTAGAGACAACTTGGCGGGAAAAGATAAACAGATATAAGGAATTATCTATCGAAATAAAAAGGTTGTGGAAGCAGAATAATGTAACTGTTATACCGTTAATTATATCAGCAAATGGCATTGTTCCACGTAAACTCCATGACAGTATTAAGCTAATTGGTCTCCAACCGAACATATTATACATCGAGATGCAAAAAGCAATTATTTTGAACACGTGTAGAATAGTGCGAAAATTTTTGAACTAAGAAGAATGAAGACTTCAAGAAGTTCTCCATCCCGATGGTGGTTTTCGTGGTTTCCACCGTACAAAGAGCGAATGCTGGGATGAGTACAAATCGGCCACGACCGTACATAGCATCCACAGTTCGGTTTGGAAAAAATAATGTGGACAATGATATATTAAGTAGTTCTAAGTAGATTTTAATAAGGTAAACACATGAAAATACTTGACATTTGTGTCCGTACAACATGTTTATGCCGGTTTTGACCGAGTTTGTATGTATTGCAACAATAAAATAATAATAATAATTTGTATATCAACATGAAGCTCCTTATACCTGTTTATTTGGTCTTGCCATATTGTCTCTGATTGTGGCAGAGGGGGACACCAACATCAATTAAAATTGTTTCTTCGTATCGATAATCATGATACTTGGAATATTGTGATGTATATGGTTTGGTCTGTTATAACTGCACGGTCGCAATGTAGTTTGTAATCTGTCGGTAAACTTTACGAAGTATTAATTATTCTTATTGTTATTATTATTATTCTTATTCTTCTTCTTCTTATTATTATTATTATTATTATTATTATTATTATTATTGTTGTTGTTGTTGTTGTTGTTGTTGTTGTTGTTGTTGTTGTTGTTGTTGTTGTTGTTGTTGTTGTTGTTGTTGTTGTTGTTGTTGTTGTTGTTGTTGTTGTTGTTGTTGTTGTTTTTGGTGTTGTTGTTGATGATGTTGATGTTGTTAATTTTTATTTTATTTTTAGAAATTTGTCGCTAACCCCTAACTCTATGGGATCCTTTCAAATAAAATACTATTGTATAGCTAGCGAAAAAAGTAAAAAGGTTTTGTAATCGGCGTAACAATTGGGTACAGGATTTGCTACTCTCAAAATAAGTTTGTGAAAAGTAATAAAACAGTACTTTCATTTTATTGATGGTAATTTTTCTTGAGGGAGATAATAATGGTTGACCCCGCTTTTGTCAACCAGCAGGTGGATTTCTGCGCCATTCGTTGCAGTAACAATATATTCTGACACACACGCGCCTTTTAGACAACCTAATTCCTCTGTATAACACCCCTGGTGAGATGCAGACAACAATTCACAAACGTCACAAGGGTTGCCTATCTACACGGGGTTCCCGTGTCGCCAAGGAACATTGGAGCTGGGAACATCACTCGATGTTTTTGGAACGCGGTGAAAAAACCGGTATAGACTTTTCGCTCACTAGATCATTCGCTCACTAGAACATTAGCTCTCTAGACTATTCGCTCAGTAGACCACTCGCTCACTTAACTATTAGCTCGGTGGAGTTTTCGCTCAGTAGATCATCCGCGTACTAGACCCTTCGCGGACCAGAGTTTTCAAGCAAGAGGGGTTTCGCGCACTACATCATTCGCTCACTAGAGCATTCGCTCAGTAGATTATACGCGCAGTAGAGGGTTCACGCGCTTAACTATTCGCTCAGTAGATTTTTCGCGCAGTAGAGCATTCGCTCTCTAGACCATTAGCGGACTAGAGTTTTCGCGCACTAGAGAATTCGTGGACTAGAGCATTCGCGCACTAGACAATTCGCTTACTAGACTATTCGCGCAGAAGAGCATTCGCTCTCTAGACCATTAGCGGACTAGAGTTTTCGCGCACTAGAGAATTCGTGGACTAGAGCATTCGCGCACTAGACCATTCGCTTACTAGACTATTCGCGCAGTAGAGCATTTGCGCGCTTAACTATTCGCTCAGTAGCGTTTTCGCGCAATAGAGCATTCGCTCACTAGACCATTCGCGGACTAGAATTTTCGCTCAGAAGAATATTCGCGGCCTGAATAATTCGCGCACTAGGGTTTTCGCGCACTGAAACATTCGCGCACTAGAACATTCGCGCACTTAATTAGTCGCTCAGTAGAGATTTCGCGCAGCAGAGCATTCGCTCACTAGACCATTCGCGGACTAGAGTTTTCGCTCAGTAGAATATTCGTGGCCTGGATCGTTCGCGCACTAGAGTTTTCGTGCACAAGAGCATTCGCGCAGTAGAACATTCGCTCACTTAAAATTTCGCTCACTAGATATGTTCCCCATTGCAGTACTATTTTCAATTTGAATTTCGCGCAGCACTTGGCCCGTAAACGCTGTTAGTCTGCCTACAAATTAGTTGTCTGTGACTGCACTTCACTGTCTCGTTACACCCTTGTTGTTATTGAGGTGCATGTTTGTACTATTCAGCCTGCAAACATTTCTCGCTATTTCGTGTTTATCATTATCACGGACACCCGCAAGTGTATTCAAGCTTTTGTACCACAGTCCTTGGTTCGAGAGCCGCATTTCTTGTTTGCTCTTGCAAGCGCATTCGCGCTAGTTATTTCTTTCCTAGCTTGTTACTTGCTGTTCAGCCATCATGTCCAAGCTGGAACGTCAACGCAATTTGCTTGTCGCTAGGAGGGATGTATATTTGCATCAGTGCAACGCTCTTACGATGCATTTCAAACGCTTCAGGCTGCTGACGCATCTCTCTACAAGTCACGCTTTGACAAGCTTGACAACCTAGAAGCGGAATTTGAGGCTGTACAAAGCAAGATACTCACGTCGAACTCTCAGCTTGATGAGGGCGTCGCCCCCAGTGGCGTGCCGTCCATGGAAGCAATGGAAGCATTGCTTCCATTTTATTTTTAACTAAATTACCTATGTATACCCTCAATGCTGGCTTACAATATCGCTTACCAGTAACACTAAAATAGAATTAATGAACCAAATTTAACTACCCGAATTATGCGAAATAACTGACAGCGCAATGAAAAATCCTTGTACCATATTCTACGAGTTTGAATTCGAGCGCCAGGCCTTCGCTGTGGGCCAAGCGACGAGGGTGGCCGAGGGTTGACGAAGAAAAGCCGAGTGGAAGCAATGCCTCGGATTGCCTCCACCCAGCACCCGTAAGCCAGACTGTTCCGAGAGACACGTGGGTTTGAAAGTTGTTCGTGTTTTTACCTCTTTATAACCGTAAAACTGTTTCGTTTATTTTCTAAATTCATTCAGTGTGAGAAAGAATGCTATTCTACATTGATTAGTTGATTATTTGAGTATAATTGTAGTGTGTGACAAATGTTTGGTGTGTTGTTCATCTACGCGCGAATAAGCAATATGAAGGATTGCTTCCGAGTCTGCGGGCTCGATCGGATCGCTTGCCAAGGATCTAGGTCTAGCGCGGATGTGGAGGATCTAGGTCTAGCGCGAATGTGCACTCCTTTCTGAATTTGTACTATCAACTTTCAATAACCATGAATATGATTGAATGTTATGTAATCGATGAATTATTTGCGCGCCCATTTAGCACTCGATCTTTTCAAGAAAAATGTGCAATTATTGAGAGTGGCCGACCAACATCAGCTCTGCCAAATCTCAATTCAAAAACCAAAAAATGCACTCGGCATTTTAGCACTGATATTTTATAATGGATCAGATTTTTGTTCGTAAATTTCTAATGGTAAATTGCCTAAAACTCGTTAAAAGGCTCGTACGGCAATCACGATAATCCAAAAAAATCCGGGGCTATGCGCCCCGGACCCGCATTGACTGGGGGGCCTTCCCCCCAGACCCCCCATGCATGTATTAGGTGGGGGGGTCTCACAAGTGCCATTGCCAAGGGATTACTTAAAAAAGTAGTTGCTTCCCCCATTAGAAAAGTCACGGCACGCCACTGGTCGCCCCCCTTCCGGTCGACGCGATACAAGCCAGTTTCGAGGACCTTCTATACGCAGCACGTAAGCAGTATCTTTGCGTTGTAGAGCAAATTTCTAATACTATCCATGCACAGCAGTCACCTGGAGCCGCTCAAGTTAATACGTTACCGACCATTCAACTGCCGTCATTTTCGGGAGACATGGCGCAGTGGCCAGACTTCTATGCTCTGTTCAGCTCTCTTGTACATGACAACGCGTCGTTGAACAATGTACAACGCTTCCACTACGCTCTTCACTCCGAGATTCAGCATTAGCTACAATAACAAGTTTTCAAATTTCTAGCGACAACTATCCTCTCGCTTACAACGCGCTGGTTTCTCGCTACCAGAACAAACGCTTGTTGGCTTCAATGTACATTCAACAAGTGCTTGATTTCACGCCTATGAAATCTAGCAATCATTCTAAACTACAGCAGTTTCTTCAAGTTCATCGAAATTCGATTGATGCACTCAAAGCTCTGGCCATACCGGACTTAGCTGACTTTCTGCTCTTGTCGCTAACTCTGGCAACCTTGATCCACAAACCCGTATGAGCTTTGAAACCAAGCATTCTGAGGTTGCTACTCCAACATATCACCAACTCATCGCGTTTTTGGACGACACTTCGAGGACGCTTGAGTTGTGCTGTCATGACCAACCAAGCGCTAACTCAGCCAAGGCACAGTCTTCGGCGCAGTCATCAAAGAAAGTCAACTCCCTTAAAGCTGCAAAACCCGGCACCAGTGAACCTAAGTCTTCCTCAAGTACTTATGCCAGGACGGTTTTCACCTAGCTGTCCACTGTGCAAGAATGCTCATTCTCTATATACGTGTCCAACATTTATTCAACAAGCGCTGCCCGAGAAGTACGCCACACTGAAGCGACTTCAACGCTGTTTCAGTTGTATGGGATTTCACGCACAATCGGAGTGCAAATCACAGCGGTCATGCTGCAAGTGCAATAGTACGTTGCATCACTCGCTACTGCATCCAGATGAAATGGTCGCGCCAATCAACTCTCTTGTTAACCACTCTACCCCACCTACGGGCCCTGTCGTGGCTCACACTCTTTCTTGCCACATGAAGACGTCTCCCTCCACGCAGCGCGTCGCCATGTTGGGTATACTGTTAGAGCTCTAATTCGAGACGCTGCGGGGCAGTATCAACCATTTCGTGCCGTCATTGATTCTGGCTCGCAAATCTCAGCTATCACGCTCTCTCTCGCTCGTAGTCTCGGATTGAAGTTTAACCCTAATCACACTCAACTGTCGGGTATAGGCAAATCGACTACTAAAGTTCATGGCAATGTGCATTGTGACATTGTTTCTCAGTTCAGCCCTACTTCTCATCTCGGCGTTAAGGCACTCATCCTGTCTGCCATTTCAGATCGCCTTCCTACCAGCTCAGTAACGATCGAGGTGTTAGAGCGCTATCGTGGACTCTCGCTGGCCGACGATAGATTCCATCTTCCCGACCAGATCGACTTTCTGATAGGTGCAGATCTGTATCCGGAGATCCTCACAAGAAGCGGCGATGCAGTCATTGGAGGCAAGCCCTCCGCCCTCAACACCATATTTGGATGGGTCATCCTGGGTTTGATCCCGTCGTCAGGATACGATTCTCAGGCCCCATGTTCGCTGTTTGTGTGTTCCACTTCATCGTTGGATCACTCTCTTCGCCTCTTCTGGGAAACTGAGGAGGTTTCGCGCCCTCCTCAGGTCAATCCAGAGAATGAATTGTGTGAGAAACATTTTATGTCCTCACACTCTCGTGACATTTCAGGACGTTACAGTGTAGCGCTCCCGTTCAAGCCTCAGTGCTTATAACTCTTGGCTCCACTCGAAACGTTGCTTTCAAGAGTTATCTCAGTCTGGAGCGGCGCCTGAAGCGTATTCCCGAGCATGACGCTGCATATCACAAGTTCATGTGAGAGTACGCGAATCTTCAGCACATGCAACCTGCTGTCACGTCTTCGGATTACGTGATTCCGCATTATTGCGTGCATAGCCTACCAGCTCTAGCACGAAGCTTCGAGTTGTGTTCAACGCCTCGGCTCCAGATCCTCAGGGCGCTTCTCTAAATAAACAACTGTTTATCGGCCCCAAGCTTCAACAGGATCTTCCCAGCATCCTCATCAACTTCAAGACTCATCCCAAAGCCGTATGTGCAGACATCCATCAGATGTACCGGCAGATTGGCATACTCCCAGCTGACCGCAAGCATCAGCACATCTTCCGGCGTCCTACTCCCGACTCGCTTGTTGTGGAGTACGAGCTTAATACCGTCACATATGGGCTAGCTCCGTCAGCATTTTTGGCTCAAAGAGTTTTACGCCAGTTAGTGTACGACGACGGATCGCCATATCCTCTAGCGTCACGTACGATTACGTCACATACGTATATCGACGACATCGTCTCAGGCGCTCAGGACCTCTATCAAGCGCGTGCCTTGCAAGCGGAGCTCCAACAACTTCTTTCTTGCGGAGGCTTCGAGCTTCGTAAGTGGGCCAGCAATCACCCTGCTTCTCTTGCGACCCTTCCCGAGGATCATCTTGAGACACCGCTCATATTCAACCATGAAGAGCAAGGTATCAAGATACTGGGTCTGATGTGGGACCCACGCTCCGACGATTTCTCGTTCCGCGCTCTACCCTTCGATGGTCCTCTCACAAAACGATCAGTAGGCTACTTTCGTACATCGCCAGGATCTTCGACCCGTTGGGTTTTCTTTCACCATTCGTCTCCTGGATGAAGATTTTTCTTCAGCAGCTGTGGCTCTCTAATTTACAATGGGACCACCCGCTTTCGGACGATCTCTCGAGCAGTTGGCACTCAGCTGTCGCCGACGTGTCTCAGCTCGTCAACTTTCGTGTGCCACGGCATTTTCCGGCACTTCACGGCATCCTACGGCTCGTTGGCTTTTGCGACGCCTCGGAGAAAAGTTACGCTGCAGTCTTGTATCTCCATGCGAAGACAAGTTCTTCTCTTCACGTTAGTATTCTCCGAGCCCGAAGCAAAGTCGCTCCAGTCAAGACGTTGACCATCCCAAAGCTTGAGCTGTCGGCGGCGCTGCTGCTCGCCCGACTTCTCAAAACTACGCTACCTGCGCTCAACTCTCTCAACGTGTATTTCATTGTGTTATACACAGACTCGACTATAGTCCTCGCGTGGCTCGCTACCTCTCCTCATCGTTTGAAAACTTTCGTTGCAAATCGAGTAGTAGAAGTCTTGGAACAAACATCACCGTCCGAGTGGGCTCACGTTCCCTCTTCTCAAAACCCCGTGGACTGTGCGTCACGTGGTTTGACAGCCCACGAGATGATGCATCACCCATTGTGGCAGTTTGGACCTTCCTTTCTCCAAACACCCCCCCGAGTCTTGGCTACGCTACACGGCCACAACAGAGAACGTTCCGTTGCCCGAGATGAAACCACCTGCAATGTTGATCCTCAACGCTGACACCGCCGTCGACCCTTTGTTACTTCATTTGAGGAAATTCTCTACGCTGCTACGCGTGAAGAGAGTTTTCGGCTACGTCATCCGGTTCGCTCATATGCTGCTCGCAAAACGCATTCAGGTTCCCTATCCCAAGGGTCCCCTGCGCCCGGCTGAGCTTCAGTGCGCTCTTGACATGTTTGTGAAGCTTTCTCAACGTAATTTCTACGCTCTCGAGCTGCGCCAGCTTACGCAAACGGGTTGCGTTTCGTCAAAGATGGCTCCTCTCAAGCCATTTCTTGACACATCAGGCTTTCTCAGGGTGGGCGGAAGACTACGCTACTCCTCTCTCCCCCACTACTCCCGTCATCCGCTTTTACTCCCAAAGGAAGCGCATCTTTCGTCCCTACTGTGTGATGGGTATCCACAAACGTTCTCTGCATTCGGGTCCTCGCACCGTACAGGCGTTAATCCAACAACAGTTCTGGATTGTTTCTCTCCGAGGGCTACTGCGGCAACGGATTCATCGTTGCTTAACTTGTTTAAAGTTTCGTGCGCGCTCGCCACAACCTATCATGTCAGATCTTCCACCTGCGCGTGTATAAGCCTCGCGGGCTTTCTCACATGTAGGCACGGACTTTGCTGGACCTTTCCGCGTCAAGTCGAGCAATCGTCGCAACGCTGCACTCTCAAAAGGCTAGACCTCTGCTTATTCGTGTGTTTGAGCACCAAAGCATTGCACGTCGAGATAGCATCAGACATGTCCACTGATGCGTTTCTTGCGTGTTTAGATCGTCTGATTTCCAGGAGAGGCCTTCCATCAGACATCTACTCAGACAATGGACGCAATTTCGTAGGCGCTGCGCGACAACTCCGTGAAGTTTACGAGCTTCTTTTGCAGGCCAACCCCGCAATATCTGATTTTCTCTCTGCTCGCTCGATCCAGTGGCATTTCAACCCTCCGTACGCCCCCAACTTCGGTGGCCTCTGGGAAGCCGGGGTGAAATCAGTTAAAACCTTGCTGCTCCGCCTTATTTCTGACTCGCCACACACTCACGAAGAATACGCTACATTATTTTGTAGAATCGAAGCTGTGTTGAACAGCCGCCCTCTGTGCGCTCTTACCTCTGACACCGAGAAAAGCTGCTTGTATCTGACCCCGGCCCACTTTCTGGTCGGTTCGGCTCTTCTCGCTCCTCCTGAGCCCCTCGAGATCGAACGCTCCTCACGTCTTTCACGTTGGCAACGTGTACGCCAATTGCACCAATCCTTCTGGTCCCGGTGGCACACTGAATATTTGCACTCACTTATGCAACGTGGTAAGTGGCAGCGTGGTTGTCCCAATCTTCAAGTCGGGGACGTTGTGTGCTTTCGAGACTCCTCCTCCAGCCCCTTATCATGGCCGATCGGTCGCATCACTGCCCTTTCGCCTGGTAGCGACGGTGTCGTACGTGTCGTCTCAATTCGTACTGCACACGGCAATTTTATCCGCCCTGTCAATCGACTTGTGGTTCTCCCCCTTGCATAGTTTGCTTGGCAGGTTTCGTATCATTTCCGTTTTTTGACTTATCATTTTCTTTTTTTTCCATGATCTGTTTGAGTTAAAAATATGGTCATTTTGGTGGGCGGTATGTTCGCGCCAAGTATTCAAATACATTTCCGTTTCCCCTCATTTGCAGTATCTTCTCCTACCTTCAACCCCCGATTCACTGTCACTCTCTCGTCGTTGAGCGATCACTGACTGCACATCGACGAGACTGCGTGTCTCCACACTTTTCGTGTTTCGTTGCCCTCGTATTCGAGACGAGGCAAAAGTGTTAACTTCGCCATTTTCACAGTGTTTCTTTTTATTTGTATTTCTTCACGTTACTCTACTTATTAACTGTACTTACGTGTGTTTTGTGTTAATTTTCAATCATATTTCAACCGCGACTAAACTTCACCCATCTTCGTCCACCACGGCCCCTCCGCAACCAACATCTTCGAGCTACCGGAAACTAAGCAAGGTAAGACAGTGAAATCGGTCCTTTCCTCACCTCCTGTCTTGACCAGTCCATTTTCCCCCTCTTTTTTCTTGCCTCGTTCGCAACACAGTGTTTATGGACCTTACAAAGCCTTTGATTCAGTTAATTTTAACATCTTAATAAGTAAACTCTTCTCATTTGGAGTACGAGGAAAGGCGCTCCAATGGATGTATTCGTATTTAAATGGACGACAGCAGTATGTAGCTATCAATCATAAGAGTGAAGGTGGACAAACAAAAATAATAACATCAGATATGCAAATGTTAGTATGTGGAGTACCCCAAGGATCAGTGTTGTGACCCACTCTTTTCCATGAGTATACTAATGATATGCCTATGGGCATGGCCATTAAAGATGGGAAAATAATACTATATGCCAATGATGGAACTTTAGTACTAGCTGACAGTAATATATCATTATTGGAAATAACTACATATGTTACAGTAAATGATATTATGCAATGGTTACAGTGTTTGGCATTGATTATAAACGAACAAAAAACTTAAGTCATGATTCAGATTTTCAATAATACAAATAAATGGACTGAAGAGTTAAATGTAATTTTAGGTAGCGAGGACAGTAAAAATCTGGAACAGGTGGACACATTTAAATTGCTTGGTGTGCATGTGGATGAAGAATTGTCATGTAAAGCAAATTTCAAAACAACTTTGTTCAGATTTATATGTAATAAAAAAGTTCTAACACCATGGCAATATTGATTTGGTAAAATCTGTGTATTATGCACTTTTTTACTCACATATGAGTTATGCTGCACTAGTATGGGGCAACTCAAGTGGTGGTAACACAGCTAGAATATTAAAATTGCAGAAAAGAGCCATCCGGATAATAGTCAATACAAATCGCTTAGAATCATGTAAAGAACATTTTAAATCCCTCAGAATCCTTACATTTCCTAGTTTATATATATATATACCAAGTGATCATGTATGTAAAAACTAACAACAGTATAAAAACAAAATATGTAACAGTCTACAGTTATAACACTAGGAGGAGGGATAATGTACATATATGTAGGCATAATCTGGCTAGATACGAGAAGCACCTATATATGCTGGTACAATTTTTATGAATCTACTACCAAGAAACTTAAAAGAAATTGTAGAAATAGATCTATTTAAAAGGTCACCTAAAAATTACCTGATTGAGAGGGCATATTATGAAATAAAAGAATATGTCCAAGAACATACTTACAAATATTAAAATTGAACCAGTAGGCCTAGCTCGTTTTTGTTATTTTTGTTATGTTATATGTTTAGTATAGACCTAGCATAACATAAGAGCAGTGTTGTTAAGTAACGCGCTACAAGTAGCGCGCTACTTGTAGCATGTTACTATTTTTGGTAGCGAGACTGGTAGCGCGCTACATTTGAAAACGCAGTAAAGTAGCGAGTAGCAAGCTACTATATACGAGTATTTGTAGCGAAAAGTAGCCGCTACTTTTTTTTGCAATAAACAAACACACGTTTGTTTCACCCGCCACAATTCCCACCGTCACAGGTTCGGAATGACGACTGACATTGGCTTTCTTGCTCTATAGTCCCAAAACGGCCTCCTCAGCACTGAACTGCTATATGAGTATGACTCACTTCCGGACCGTACCACCGTTTCAATAAATAGTACGTACTCTTGGTCCTTTATAAAAAATGAAAGTAGCTGTAAAGTAGCGTCACTACGTTTTTTGAGTAGCTGTACAAGTAGCGAGCTACTTGACAAAATACAGTAGCTGAAAAGTAGCTAAGTTACTTTCAAAGATCAAGTAGCTGTAGCTGTAACAGTGTTACTTTTAAAAAGTAGCTTTAACAACACTGCATAAGAGTAATATGTAGTATTTGTAAAATAATATTAGTTTAAATCTAGATGTACTAATTATAATTATGACATGTTCAATACATCCGTGATGTACAGTCTGAACTTGACACAAATAAATAAATAAATAAATAAATAAATAAATAAATAAATAAATAAATAAATAAATAAATAAATTAGGGCTGCCCAACGATATCGATAATTCGATACGATATCGATAATGGAAAAATAATTCGATATCGATATAGAATTATTATATCGAAGATATCGCGATATCGAACTTGCGCCCAATAAGCTAATTATTCAGAAAGAAAACGATTATGTCACGTCACGCCAATCACAATATCGCTGTTTTGTGTGGATATTTTAAATTTTGAATAGTATACACACAAATTTACACACATTATAAGACATTTCAAAGTTCAAACATTTATTTACGTATTACGGTAATGTTGTTTATAATAAGTGGCCTCTGGCTGGTCTGGAAATCCTAAAAACACACGAGGAAAGCTTCGATATCGCCGATATCGATACGTTTCTTGATAAGTTCGATATCGAGACACGATATCGATAATTCTTCCCGCGATATCGATATGATTTTTTTTATCGTTGGGCAGCCCTAAAATAAATAAATAAATAAATAAATTAATTAAGAATTAGATAAGCTGATAATATTCTAATAGACTGCTGCTCACAGATCCACTAGATCTCTGCTAGGGGCGCACACGGCGTCTTAGCGAAAGGAAGTTAGTACCAGCACCAGCAGGGCCATTTTAACTATCGATGACAACATAGGCAAAACTTTTTAGGTCGCCCCCCCCCCCCCCCCCCCCCCCCCGGCCACTTTGGAATCCAAAGCAAATAATGCTTAGGCCTCCTAGTACTAGGGCCTATATGCATACAAATATGCAATTCAATATAATAGGTATGCAAATGTAATGCTATAGTTTCCGTCTGGTTAAGTTATTTTATACTACTCACCCACATTTCACTCGAAATCGGGGCTTTTCGGATACGTCTCGTATCGTAGTGTTGATAACACAGTTCTGTACCCACTTCAATATTTTACTCCAATTATCCTTTTTGTGATTTGTGTGACTGACGAAATGTCTTAACTGTACTATTCGAGTTACATGTTGTAATTTAATCGTCACTTTCATCTCACAAATTTGGCAGCGTCAATCCCACTGCGATGGTAAGCTATTGCATCTTATTTCTAATTACTCAACATAGGACATAGTTTTAAACAAAACCAATTCACAGCATTCTCTCACCAATCCTCGAGTACTGAGAGATGACCGTCTACAATCTATAGGACCGACACTATCACAATGCCGGACTAAGGAAAGTAATATCAACGTTGTAATTTGCTATTATTTGTATATTTACACCAAATATTGTATTTATTTTACCTCATACATCACATAGAACTAAAGTCTAATAAATATTTCATCCATTAATATACAATTTTTTACTACGTGCATATATTGCATGTATTGTTTATTTCAAGCTAGTTTCATTTAGTGCCATGCAGTTGTCCACTTTAGTAGAAATAATATCAAACGTGGCAACACAAATAAAACTGTAGGAATCGGCTCCAAGCCACAAATATACACTTAATATATTTATAACGTTAACAATAAGGAATAAATAAACATCAATAAATTGTAATACTGAAACATCAATAGAAATTGATTATGTACTGATGCTATCACAAAGTATAGTTAATAGTTATAGCTAATTTATTGTGCCTTAGTGCCAATAGTGGGTCCAACAACACACTACATATCTAACATATAGAGAGCAGATTATAATGGGGATACCTACAAGCGTTTACACGATAATTAGCCCGAGGAATGTTTTAAGTGTTGTGTTACAAACCAAACTGCCTCGTGGTTAAAGGCACCTTTATTTATATTTGAATGTATAAAGGAAGATATGGGATGGAAACAGCTTTAACGATGTATTTACTGGAAACGACATTAAATAACGGAGATTCACGGACCACTTCTCGTGTCGCTGTTGCTGAAATACAAGCTTGGTTCATTATTCTCGATGACAAATTTCAGCTAAGTTTTCAAAAAATATGGACCTTAGAAAATTTTACTTACACAATTTCGTTTTAATCTCCTTAAAAAACCCGAATGAAAATATTTTTACTGCCTTTGAGTTTTCTTTATGATTTTTTGTTCAAAATATTTTGATGAGATGAATACTAATCCAAGACCCAGAGTAGGCTACATACTGTAAAAATAAACATACCCCGTAGCTTTCTCGTTGAGATCTTGTTAAATGCAACAGAGATTAAGTATACAGAGTGGACTCAGATACAATACAGAACATCTGGTAGTATTTTATATTAATTATTTATATGTAAGTACTGTATTGCTGGTTTAAATTTACACTTGATGAAAAACATAACCTATGAGGGCACACACTTCAATTGACTTTGCATACAAAACTAATGCTCAAATTATAAACGAATCATATCAAAACAAAGACATGATTATAAAGGTACATTTTAGGCCTAACCTTATTTCATTTTACTATACAAAGCTTGAACTAATTGGTACAAATGCTCAAATAAAGATTTTTATATCAAAACGAAGACTATTGAAATATATTAACAAAATCTGGTATGTGGCAAAACGCTGCCAAAATATATTTGTGAAAGTATGTAGGAAGTAAGAAAGTATGTTCTTTTATAAAAGAAGTAATAGGCCTATGCTCCGAAAAGAGGTAAAAATTCACAGTACATTAAAAAACACATAGACAAATGGTCAGGTTAGGCCCATCAAGGTAATACTACTAGATTTATTAATCTCTAGATCTAGCTAATATATATTAACATAGATTCACGAGTTTTGATAACGACGAAGGGTAACACAGTGCAATCCTCAAAAGAACTTGCCTTCCTTCCCATTACATTACATTATAGTTTAACATGCGTACTAAGGTTTGCATAATGCTTTGTATTGAACAATACATCAAGAGTATTATTCTATCAAGGTACGTCTTTGGTTCTCATTACACTAGGTCACTATGTTAATTTAGGCGATGGTCCTCCTAGGAGTGGTAGGGGGTGTAGCCCTGGCGGGGATGGGGGGCGGGACGCCGGCCCTGGCCGGTACGGGAGGGGGTTGGGAGCGGTCGGGTATGGGAGGTGGCTGCTGGGGTCTGGCAGGAGGGGGAGGGATCTGTCGATGGGGGAGGGGTGGAGGGGGGGCCGGACTCTCGACCACTTCTGTCGAGTCCATACGAGGGGGCGGTGGGGGTGGACCGCTAGGAACCGGCCAACTCTCCACGTCTTCTTGAATTTCCTCGTAGATTGCGGACGTGTCTTCCCGGTCTTGCGGAGTGTCGGAGGTTTCGCCGGGACAATCCTGGAAGTGGTGAACGTTCTGTTGTTGCTGCTGCTGGAAGCCAATGCTTATGACTCCGGCCTGAAACGTGTTATCATCGTACAGCACACACAAACCAGACGTCAACATCATGCACATAAACATACTATTTTTGACTATGCATTGAGTCTAAGAATGCCTATTTATTTCTAAGACCAGGTCAAGAAGGTCAAGATTTAAGTTTGAAGTTGATGTAAGCACGGTATATATAACGTATTTCCGTTAGGGATGAACATCGATAAAATAAAAACTATCGATAATCGAAAAGATGACTGCATTATCGATCGATTATATCGAACGATAATAAATGTACAAAATTAAAGTAATCTTTTACAGTTTCAGTGATATGTCGCCTAATCGAGCACATAACGATATGGCAACATTACTTGGACACATCTGACGTGACACTCTGAGAGTATAATCACATTTTACGAGGCCCGAGGCCTAGTATTTTGGCAGTATCTTTGGGTATTTCAATACTAGAAAGGTCCGAGAAGAACGAAATAATGCTTTACGAACCTGCTTTTTTAGAAATCAGACCATTCGATAATATTTGTATTATCGATTATCGTAATTTTATTGCATATCGAATATCGAACGATAATATCGATTATCGTGTGCATCCCTAATTTCCGTACAATAATAATATGATGAAACTTTTTGGTTTTAAAAGTAGTTAGGCTTAAAAAGAGAACCTCAAATAAAGATGAGTCAAATCCAAAGCATCGCTCATTCTTGGTACCAACTCGTTAAAAAACAAAAAATTTACATAGAATACCTTAATTAGTATTCAGTATTCAGTTGTTTATCAAAAAAACAATGTTTATCCACCATTATTTTTAAAAAATTTATTTAGGACACATAATATGTATAGGCCTACATTTACAGGTTTAATTATAATGCATATTATTTAGAACAGTTTTCACCATGTAGTCCATAAATCCTTATGTTAGGTCTAAGCTATTGTTAGATTAAAACTAAATGTGTGGATGTTTAGGCCTATATGCCTCTATTTCTAATAGTACAAAAGTTACATTTAAAAAATTTTACAATCATATAAGAAATAACAATGGTGATTGGCTATGAAAGCAGTAATAGTATACAATGGTCTTCACGTTGTTGTTTTACATAGTACATTGTTTACATAAGCCTACATTTACATTGTCGTTATAGGCTACATTGTTTTTGTTATAAACTAATAAAGAGTAAGTAATTTTATTAATATAATGTGTTAAGAATAGTAAAAGATTAGTCTAAACTAAAGCTAATTTTATAATAGTTATTAGATCAGATATTACTAAAGAATTCTTGAAGGCTATAGTTAGGGACAGTAGTTTTTCGCAATAGCGATTAATGCGACAAGTCTTAGGTTTCAGCGAAATCACAATTTCTTTACAAATTATGAAAATATAGTTATTTTAATAATAAAATAATTAATGCGAATTTTTGCGAAAACCAACCATTCAAGCGAAACACCCCTTTAATAGCGAAATCGAGGTTTGAATGCGAATTTAAAGCGAAATTGGCTAATATTGTCCATATATACATACTTTTGGGGCGAGTTGTACAAGTAAAAATGCAGAACGTAAGTTTGTGTTGCCATTCAAATGGTAGCTCCTGTACTTTTTTTAGTCTGGTGAAGAAGTGCAGTTTGTAGTGAGGGCGGAAGGGGGTGTCTACTGTCTACCCTTTCTATTCATGGCTGACCATTGTTTGCAAGAACCGTTAGGTGTCCTTTGTGGACCTCAGTTCCAACGAAAGCAGACTTTCGTGTCAGTCACTGTTCCCGTTCAGTTGCTAAAGATGGGTCGACCAGTGAACGTAACGGTGCAAAGTCGTGCTCGCGAGTTTTCAAATGATGGAATTTATGTGTCTGATAGTGAAATTTTAATGTGCAAGTTCTGTAATGTGCGGCTAGAGTGGAAAAAGAAGGATACAATTACGAAACATTGCGCTAGTAAAGAACACGTGAAAGCGAAAATTAACCGGGGAGAGACTGTCAAACGCCAGGCTACCATAGCTGGATCGTTCTCAAATCAAAAAAAGGCAAAGGTAGAGAAAAATGAGTTCATTATGGATACGGCCGAGATGTTTTTGAAGGCGAACATCCCAATAGAAAAGGTAGACGACCCCGCTGTCCGTACATGGCTGCAGAAATATGTGCAAGGTAGGATCTACTTTCATATTAAAACAATAGCGTCCAAATTAACATACAAATTTTCAAATCTAAGACCAATCATTTCATTTAGGTATTAGGATGTGGGGACCTTCCGTCAGCCAGTAGACTCCGCAGCGAATATGTCCCACGTTGTGGGGAACAGATAAGTCAGGCAATCAAAGATTCCATCAAGGGGAAAAAGGGAATCACACTAATTTGCGACGAGACAACTGATGCCGCCAGCAGATGCATTTTCGCAATCCTAGCGAAAACTCAAGATGGCAAGAAAGAACAAGAGATATTCTTACTCGAGTGTGTTTTCTTGGATTGCGCGAACAGTAAAACGTGTTCACAGGCTGTTATCAACACCCTCAACCAATTTGAGATTGATTACGAGGATGTCAATTTTTTTGTCACAGACTCGGCTCCATACATGCTTAAGTGCTACCGTCTATTAGAAGGCATTATGGGGGATCATTTGCTACACGTAACCTGTTGGGCACACAAGTTCAGTTTATTTGGTGAAGTGTGGCAAAAGCATCTTGCCGAACTAAACGCGATCGTCTCAAAAACAAAAAAATTGCTTTCACTTATCGCGCAAGATCAAACATCAGTACCGTTCGTTCCTCGATGACAAGTACGAAACGCGCGTTTCCTTATACCCAGAACCCGTGCTAAGTAGATGGGGCAGTTGGTTTAAGGATGCTAAGTACATACACGAGTACTTCTCCGTTATAAAAGAATTTTTCGATCAGTTGACACTCAAATCAGCTCCTGTTAATAACTGGCTGCAATCAACTGTTGACGAGATGTACATTCTAAAAGTAAAAGCACAGGCAGCGTTTGTTTATGAAAACTGCAGCTATATTGCTGACGTCGTGGTTGAGTTAGAGGGAAGTAATTATCCACTGGGTCACGTGTTAATGACTCGGGTTAGGGATTTGAAAACCAGATTAGAAGTAGTTTTAGCCGGGAATTTGGGGAATTTGATTCATTTAGCAACCGACGAAATGGGTAATGACTTGCGACTTGAGACAGTCAATTTGTTTAAAAGTATTTGCAACCTCACCATTCAGAAGATTGATAAATATAAAGCGCCGTGTGCAGCCAATAACTTGTTCGTGTTATTAAACGACTTGTTTTACCCATCAAATGTTGTGCAAGTAACCGCTTTTAATATCTCCACGGTTGTGAGCAGGATTAAATCATGTGATTTGTTTAAAACATTGAAAGATGTAGACATTAGTGTAGCCTACCTGGCATTAAAAGAGAGTTTATTGCAACAATTGGAAGGACCTGCAGAACATGTTGACATGGTCGCAGCCCTTCAAGCTCTTAAAGTCACATACAATGATTTTGCTACTGCAGTTTTAAAGAGTATTTGGACACCCTGTTCATCTGTCGATGTTGAAAGATTTTTTTCAAAATATAATCTTGTAGTTAGTGACCGCCGGCAAAAATTGAAGGAAACCACTGTAGTGACGTGTGCCATGCTTACTTTCCAAAAATAAAGTAACCATTAACCATGCAATCTGCACGTTAATTTTTACCAAGTTCATTACTTTATAATTCCGTTTCTAGTGTTTTCATTTACACTGTACACAGGGTCACTATTAATCCTTCTTAATTGGAATAGAAATAGATCATTTCTAGTTATAATTAGGGATGTTCAACGATATCGATAATTCGATACGATATCGATATCGCGGGAAAATCGCCGTTAATTTCGATATCGATATGCTAGTGTCATATCGAAAATATCGCGATATCGTGGTCAACTTAAAATATTAAAATATTAATATTTCCCCTATGGTCTGCAGTATGCATTGCTGCAGTATGCGTTGCTGCAGCTTGTCACTGAGTAGCCTACCTACCCTCCCCTCAGCCCTCGAGGATATCGCGATATCATTGTCAACTTGAAGTATTTCTCCCATGGTCTGCAGTACGCGTTGCTGCAGTTTGTAACTGCACATCTACCCCCCTCCCCCCCCCCCCCCAACACACACAGATGGCTGCACGGGCCGGCGGCGGGTTCCCTTTGTTTGCGTGGAGACATTGGATCCATTCAACTATTTGTACCTGGAACTCTGAATTCTTTCTGAGAAGAATGTTGTTGTTCATTATTGCTTGATACTTTTACCAGTGATGCCCGACACATGACTAGACGTCATCACGCGAATTCAACCTTTATCGTTGTGCAGCAACTCATACTGCAGGTCATGGGCGGAAAATTTTCAAGTTCCTAATGATATCCCGGGGGGGGGGGGGGGGATAGACGTGAAGACACTAACTGCAGCAACGCGTACTGCTGGCCACGGCGAAAATACTTTAAATTGACTACGATTTCTTATGTAGGCCTATTGTTTTATTACCGCCGAAAAAAATTCGATATCGCGATATCGATGTCAATTTTTTAATAACGATATCGCGATACGATATCGACAAAATGGCGCCGATATCGATATTGAAAAAAATATCGTTGAACATCCCTAGTTATAATGTTCTTTTAATTTGCAGTAGGATATTTCTTTACAACTAATAATAGTTAATTAATTACTATGCATGTATTCATTTGCAATTAAAAACTTATTATCTAAAATATATCATAAAGTATTTTATTTTATGTCTTGTGAAAAACGTGATTCCTTCGATCCTAAGCTGTATTAATCTATTTTCATTATTGCGAAATAACAGCGAAAATATAAAGCATTAATGCTACGGAAATGCGAAATTTCAAAACATTAATGCGAAAATTTTGTGACTTTAATGCGAAAAACTACTGCCTCTAGCTATAGTAAACCTTTTGTATTAGGAATTTTGTAAGTTCAGATTTGAATCTATTGTAGCTTGAAATATCTATTCAATGGCTGGGAAGATGGTTGTATAGTTTTTTATTTAAGTAGTCCGAGTTTGTCTGTCCTAATTTGGTACAATATGAGCTGAGATGAAGGTCTTTTTTATGACGTGTGTTGAAGGAGTGTACGCTAGCATTTTTTGGGTGATTATGGATGTTTTTCTTGATTGACAATATTGATTTAAGAATGTGTAGGCTTGGAACAGTGAGAATGTTAAGGTTTATAAAGTGTGGTCTACAATGATCTGTAGGAATGAAGCCAGATATACAGTAGTTCTAATCGCTCTTTATGACGAAAACTAGCACAAAGCTCAATCTAGTCATTCTTTAATTCAATCTGAAAATCTGTCCCAGGACGGAGCATGCTCGGGCAGATATTCAGAGAAGACTTACCTTAGGTGTTGGCTTCCTCATCTGTGGTGGAGTGTCCATGGGAGACTTGCTCATTGTCGGTAGTGGGGGTCTGGTGGGGGGTCCCGGCCGTCGACTGGAGTCCTCTTCTGCCTTGTTCACACCTACGTATAGTAGTTGCAGTATTACTAGGAATAGCCAAGATGAGTGAAGGACATGTTAATAGGCCTAAACCAAGTGATAGTGACATACAAATGGTGGCAAGCCAGTGAAATCAGCCACCCAAATTAGCAGGACTCTACTGTAGTTTAGATTATTCTTACAGCACTGCGATCATGTAACTTTGGTAGATAACGTTCGATATCGTTGAAAATTGTACGTTTGAACGATCGTAGCTCTTAAATGCAATTCTGTACAGCTCGGTAACGCTATTAAACGTTGAACACTCATCCCGGGGATGACAACTAGCCATAGTTGCAAAAATATGGGACGTAAACGCCAAATACCATTATTATCATCATCACGAAAATCGTGCGCGCCTCTCGATCACGGGCACCCATGGCCATTAACAGCTTTCGATACCAAAAATGGCGGAAACGCCTGTGTTTTAACGACTTTATTTCACAATACTAAAGTAGGACGGACTATACCTTTAGAGTTTAAACCTACCTCTAGAACACAGTGGAATATTAGAATAAATACGTGCTGTGAGTAGTTACTCTATGGATCTACTCAGTTAAGTGTACATTTTGATACATTTTGACAGGCTTACAATAAAAACAAAAGACTGCCAATGTTGCTCACAGCTTGCAGGATTTTGACTAGTTCCTGTGAACTTCTTCGAATTCTCGACTCTCATTGGCTACACAATAACGATTTTAACGTTAGCGACCAGAGTTACATGATTGCAGTGCAGGAGCACACAAATATAGAATATATGTATTAATTGGTACTAAGAACAGGAATGAACTAGTTCCAGTGAGGGAAAAGGTACAGAAGGACGACAGCTTACCTGAGAAAGTAGATGGTCGCATTGACAGACGTAGAGATGAGTAGACAAACAAATATTCTGAGACGTTTCGGCCAACTCAACGCGACCTATCTACTTTCTCAGGTAAGCTGTCGTCCTTCTGTACCTTTTTCCTCACTGGAACATGTTAATTCATGTTCTTAATATCAATTATCTCAGCCACCTTGGCCTCCCTAACCACAAATACACATTAAAATAAGTATTGTATACATATGTAGGTCTATGACTTTTTGAAAAATAAACTAAACTGAAACTGACAGCGAACGACAACTTACAGTTGTACTCGTCCAAGTCGCTCCCCTCAACCCAGATCTTCTCGTCGATGGTGCAGAGAGGTATCGTGTTATTCGTACACAGCTCAATCTCCCGCTCCGTTTGTGTCCGCCAGTCGGGGGTCTTGAGTGACAGCTTCAGCGTGTGGCCGCACAGCTGCAAATCATTCCAGATTCTATTTACCAGATAGATCTCCGGAGAGAAATAGTCACAATATAAAAACCATACACATTTATGTTTTTTTATTATCTCTTGAAAACACTACAAAGCATTGGTTAAGGGTTTTAATTTAATCCCATTAAATAACCCAAATGGGGTTTGTAAGAACTAAAAACTGGTTTTAAAGAGTTCCAATAGTTAAATCATAAGTGCTGTAATTTGAGGAACTAATTAATGAGAATGGGCCCCTCACTCACCTGTGTTTTGCCTTTCTTAGCTGCCACCAGGGCACACTGTCCGTCTCGGAATGTGACCCACATGGTCTCTTCGACAAACCGCACCAATATCACTTCTCCAATCTGACTCAGTTCTTGCAGCAGAGCCATCATGAAGTTGTCGTCAAACATGTCTTCGCCACTGTCGCCGTCCAAATGCTGATGACAAATAATTTTCACACAAATTTGTTACTAGTCGACAAGAGATAATCGGTTGGACACAAAAATTAATTCCACCAACATTTTCTCCAATACTATTAGTATTAGTAGTAATATTATCATACAAGAGTTAAGAGGCCTACTGAAGGAAGTAAAGAGAAAGTATCCTACCGCAAGTATAAACATGTGTGCAGTAACCACCAGTGCTGGCCAACATGTAAATAGGGAAATCAAACAAGTGTGTGAAAATGAAAGCGTGAGTTTCATAGACATAGGAAGAGTAGACAGACAGAGGCCCCAAAATAGATGGGAAAGTGAAGTAAAAGTTGGAGAAAAACTGAGGAGTTTTGTGGTAAACCAGAAGCCTACAGACGGTTGCAGAAGGCCATCCGTGGTAGAAATAGGAACAATAGAAACAGCTACAATGACAAATTTTTACCCAACCCGGATGTGGACTCGGGGAACTTACTGACTGTCAAAGAAAAGAAGAAAGCAAAGATAACAAATAGCCTCAGCAAACCTACAATGATGAAAATAGGAACCCTAAACATAATCACTTTGAATGGGAAAATCGAAGAACTAGTGGATGTCATTATATCAAAAAAACTGGATATATTAGGACTGAGTGAAACAAAATGGAAGGGGGTGGGGACTAAGGAACTGAGAGGAGGTTACAAGCTACTGTGGTCGGGAGCAAATGAAGGCAAAAATGGAGTGGGCTACATAATCAGTCCTAAGTGGAAAGAATATGTCATATACATAGACAATATAAGTGGCAGACTGATGAAAATAAAAATACGAGTAAACAAAGCAACCTTAGAGATTATGCAGTGTTATACACCCCAAGTAGGAATAGCAATGGCCAAAAAAGAGCGTGGATTAAGGAACTAGAAGAAATTAATAGTCATGGGGGATCTCAATGCTAAGGTGGGGAAGGCTTTGAAGAAGTACTAGGGGCGCATGGATACGGACCAAGAAATAAAGAAGGAGATAACCTGCTACATATGTGTGCGAGGAGTGGTCTGAGAGTAGTAAATAGCTGGTTCATGAAGAAACACAATCAACAAGTAACAAGATACTCCTGGGATGGCACATCGGAGTCTGTAATTGACTATATAATTATAAGCACCGACGTAATCGGAGAAGTCACGGACGTTAAAGTAATACCAAGTGTAGATCGTTAGATGGAGACCATCGACTACTTAAGCCATATGAGAGTTGACACCATAAACCAAACCCATGGTAGTTACCACAGGATGAAGCTACCAAAAATCAAGATATGGAAATTACAGGAGACTGCCAGGCTGTCCTTTAAGAAACTGATAGAGATAAGTACCCAAAACAAGACCTGAAATCAGTAGAGGAGGAGTGGAAGCTACTAAAATCAACATTTGTTAGTAGTGCGGAAGAAATATGTGGGAGGGCAGGGGGCAAAAGAAAGGAAAAGGAAACCGTGTGGTGGAATGAAAGAGTGAGAGAAGCTGTTAAATGTAAAAATGTAGCCAGAAAGGAAAATGATCAAAACAGGTCGGAAGAAAATGAAAACAAATATAGAAAATACAAGAAGGAAACTAAGAAAATAGTAATGGAAGAAAAGAAAATTTCTATGCAACTATTTGCAAACAAGTTAGAGAGGGACTTCGAGGCAAATAAAAAACTAATATATTGTCATGGCGCGACTACTTAAATATAATGATATAAATAATCTTTCTTTCTCAGTAAATAGAAAACAAACTAGCACTCAAGAGTGACACACTATCTCATCCCCTAAGGGTGAGATACCTTCTAGAATAGTCAGTGATGCTAGGAACTCGGGGAGGCTAAACCACTCAGGCACTCTTCCGTGGGCTTGCCTAGCAGGCGGATGTGGGACGCTTGCTTCACATTCGTTATAGTATAATTTCAATAGTGTCTACTCAATCCACATCTCAATCCAAGTAAGTGTTATTATAAGTATATATGATTGTATTATAATAGTATTATTACCTAATTAAACAGTATCATTTTAAAGTTATTAGTATTTATATTTCGGGTACAATGTACTTGAAGCCCACGCGCCCGAGCTACATATTAGGGTTCCTGTTCCCGCTTTTCTCCTCAGGGAAGACAAATAGGATGGTGGCAGCACCCCTCTAGTCCGACCGCGACAATATGGACTTATAAGAAACAAAAGAAATAAAGGAGGTACGACAAGATATCTGACCGATAACACTGGAACACTTGTTACCGACCCAAAGGAAGTAAAAAACATGAGGAAAAACTACTTCCAAAATCTACTAAATATGCCTATGAATAAAAATCCTAACCAAACTCTAGAAACCAATCCAACAGAAGAAAACAACACAAGCAACAATGGGGAAACAATCGGAGAAACTACAAGTAATGCAATATCTAGACAGGAAGTAACTGAAGCAGTAAAATACAAGAAAAATGGAAAAGCAGCAGGAGAAGACGAAATAGTAGTAGAAATGATTAAAGCAGCAGGGGTGACAGGCATAGATTGGATATGGAGAGTTATTAGTGCAGCATGGAGGAATAAGAAGGTGTCAGAGGACTGGGGGAAGGGAATAATAGTACGTCAACCTTCAAGAAAGGGGATAAGAAGAAGTGTGGAAACTATCGTGGAATAACCCTGATGAGCCAGTGTGCAAAAATATGCAAAAAAATACTAGATCGTAGACTACGTCAACAAGTTGAGCCAAATATGAGAGAGGAACAATACGGGTTTAGGACTGGCTGCTCAACCATTGACCTCATATTTGCACTCAGACAAATAATGGAAGAAAAGTGGGAACAGGAAGAAGAAATGTACATGGTCTTCTTGGACCTTGAAAAGGCATATGACAGTGTCCCAAGAGCAAAAGTCTGGGAATGCCTAAAAGCTGTAGGAGTGGATAAGTGCCTAGTGCAGAGATGGCAAACCAGTGGCACGCGTGCCAAAAGTGGCACGCGAAGACTTTCTGGCGGCACGCAGAAATGTGTCAAAGATGTTGCATCAGGATGACATTGACCACACTTCACAGCCGTTTTCAATGAATTTATAGAATTTTGGGTACAAAAATTTCGCCTCCAGCGGGATTTTGCCTAAATGCTGCATTACGTGGAACAATTACAACAATACAAACTGATAAAGTGGCTATTTGTTCCCTGCAAAGCACATTAATTATTCAAAAAGCTATAATACAAATGTCATTAAAATTTGACTGTGCCTTTTTGGAGAAATTGGCACGCCTGGATAGTTTGTAGGCCTAAATAATGGCACTCAAGCTCAAAAAGGTTCGCCATCCCTGGCCTAGTGTCAAGAATACAAAGTACATATGCCATAAGCAAGAACTGCGTACAAACACCACTGGGTAGAACGACTTGGTTTGAAATAAACAGTGGACTACGACAAGGTAGTGTGATGTCTCCTACACTGTTCGCCACTGTGATGGATGTCATACTTTGAAAAGTAGAACCAACTGAAAACAAAATGTCAAAGACAATGATATTTGCAGACAATATAGTGAGATGGGGAGATTCCATTCAAGAAGTCCAGAAATGTATCGATAAATGGAAAGAGGAAACATGGGAATTTAACATGAAAATAAGTACAGTATTGAAAAGAGTGAAATGGTAATTGAAACCAAGAAAAGTAAACCAAACCAGAAAAAGATAACACTACGTGGAGAAGAGTTGTCGATTGCAGAAGAATTCAAATACCTGGGAAGTATGATGACAAAGGACGCTAAAATAGCAGAAATATCAAGGAGAATCGTACTTGCAGACAAGTTCTACCAAAGTGTACGAAAACTACTATGGAAAGAGGAAATATCAAGCAGGTGTAAAATGCTATTATACAAAATGTACTTCCTCCCAATTTTGTCATATGCATCAGTGACATGGACAATAGGAGGAAAGGACGAGAGCAGATTACAAGCAGCAGAGTTGAGATTCCTAAGAACTGCAGTGGGCGTAACGAAACTGGACAAGGTACAAAGCAAAACAATAAGACACAAATTAGGAGTGGAAACTCTACAAGACAAAATAGGAAAAGAAAGACTTAGGTGGTATGGACATATGAAAAGAATGAAGGAAGACAGAATCCCAAGAAGAGAATTTGAACGTACATGTGGGGGAGTACGAAGAGTAGGTCGGCCAAGAGATAGATGGAGGGACCAAATAAAGCAAAGCATCGAAGAAAGAGGGGAATCATGGGATAGGATTAATGAAGAAAGACTCTGGGAAGACAGAAAAAAGTGGAGAGAATTATTAGAAACGGCGGTTATAGAAGAAAACGAAGAAGATGAGGTGCTGAGCCTGGCTAGCAAGCACTAGAAGATAGCCCGAGAAACTGGTGACTTGTCTGTCACCTCCCGACCCGACGAATGTTGGATAAGGGTGTTTCGATATAAATATATATATTTTTTTTTTTTCTTGTGCCAAGATGGCTTTTTCAGCCATTCTTTTGTCTTACTATCCAATATAAAACTGCTTCCTTTTCTGGCCTGCTCATATCATTGGGCAGGGAGTCGATAAAAACCTTGAGGGCAGCACATCTAAAAAGATGTGCCCTGTCTTGTACATCGGAGCTGCACAATTTACACGCTGCCGGTTCTTTGCTGATGTTAAAGCGGTTCAGGTGATGCTGCAGGACGTCATGGCCTGTTGCCAGCCGGAACTGAGCGGTGGCCGTCTTTCTGGACCAATTTTTATCAGGTCCTCTGTTGATCTCTGCCCACCAGCTTTTGGCTCGTAAGGCCTCTCCATATGTGCTTTTATACGCCTTTTTGATGGCTGTCTTGATCTTGATTTTAGCACCTCTGAAGGACGTAGCCGCAGCTTGTGGAGGAGCAGCTTTCGTGGCTTTTTTGGCCAAGAAATCAGCTTTTTCGTTGCCCAGGATCTGGCAGTGGCTAGGGATCCATTGAATTTCTAGTTCTTTATTCTGCTGACGGAGACTGGCAAGGGAGTTTTTGAAGAGCAGCGATTTGGGGGTGGAGGTTCACTGCTTGAGAGACAAATGCATAAAGTGTGGTCGTGGTGTTTGTCGCGGGACATCTACCGTCTCGCCGGCACCCTGGACCCCATGGTCTACCCGTTGTTGTTTCCCTGCGGAGACATTGGTTTCCACTTGAAACTAAAGCATGTTCCCCAGTACGCCACTGCCAAGAGGAACTTTGTAACCATGCGTCAGTACTACAAGTACCGTTTGGCCATACGCGACGGCTTCAGCGTCCTCCACCACTCTGGCAAGCTATTCCAGCAGTACATTGTCGACGCGTGGGTCAAGGTTGAGGGCAACGCACTCAACTGGTTACTTAAAAACCAGCCCAAGTTGCGTCGCGACTCCTACGCCGGCCTCGCGGACCACGTAGCCCGCCAGGCCGAGGAGCAGGGCGCAGCCGTCGGCATGATCACCATCATGCCATCAAAAACAATCAACTCGCCACGGTACTTTGCCCAGAACTGTCAGGACGCGATGACGGTGATGATCAAGTACGGCAAACCCGACTACATGATAACCATGAGTTCCAATCCCGGCTGGCCGGAGATCAAAGAGAACCTACGTCGCGGCGAGGAGGCCAACAACCGTCCCGACATATGCACGCCCGTCTTCCAATTGAGGCTCGAGATACTGCTCGACGAACTCAAGAACAAAAAGGTGCTTGGACACGTGCTAAACTACGTTTACGCCATTGAGTTCCAGAAGCGGGGACTACCACACGCCCACATTGTCGTAATAATGAAGGATTGCGATAAGCCTAAGACGGGCGACGACATACGACAAGGCCCCGCTCCAGTTCATGTGGAACAAAGATCCGGGCATCTGCCGTTGGCAGTTGAGGCAAAGGAATTTCGATAACATCGCGTCGAGATTGTACGACGTGTCTCCCAGGCACGTCGAACTGTTCCACATGCGAACACCCTAACATGTTTTGTTTTGTATATTTAAAGTGTTTTAAATATGTCATACAACAAAACTTTGTATTTAGTATCAATAAATGGACAATTATCCACAGGCCCTCTGCATTAGACGTAGTTGTTTTTTACCCTTTTCTGCTGCCTTTTCAAAGTGGAGCTTACCGGTCACTTTTTTGTCAAGGGTAACGCCTAGGTATTTCATCTCATCAATCTGTTTGATGTTTATACCGTCAAGAGGAATGTTAAAATTAAAAGGTTTATTGCTCATCGTGAAGTAGGTGCAGAAGGTTTTGCTGCAGTTGATCTTAAAACCATGTACCTGGAGCCAGCCTGCAGCAATTTCCATGGCACGAATCATTTTTTGTTCCATGCTGACTGGGCATTTTTCTGTGAAAAATATGACAAAGTCATCAGCATAAGCTTTGACAGTCAGGCCAGGGATGGAGCGTTTCAAAAGTTTGATAAGCCCATTGATAGCAATTTTGAAAACGGTTGGTGCCGTTATTGTTCCTTGAGCCACCCCTGCTTTTATGGTGCGTGTTTTACTGTGTGCACTGCACCTTTGTGGACAACCTTTATTCGCCTATCATTAATAAAGTCGTGGAGCCATTTTATGATGTTATTCGGCACCAAGTCATCGATCATCTGCTTGATGGCATATGATCGGTCGGTTGAGTCGAAGGCTCCGGATAGGTCAATAGAGACAGCCAGCATACTTTTCTGTTTAGAGAAACCCTCTTTCACTGTCTGTACAAGGTAGGCAATTTGGTCGACAGTTCCTCGGTTTTTTCTGTAGCCAGCCTGGTCCTCGTCTATGATGTCGTTACTTTCAAGGAAATTTTCCAGACGAAGGTTGACCATTTTTTCTGCTACTTTAGCAAGGACACTGGTAAGAGCAATAGGACGGTAGCTGGCTGGGTCCGAGGCATCTTTTTCTGGCTTCAAAATAGGCGTGATGTTTGCAATTTTCCAACTTGATGGGACTTGGCATGTCCAGGAACTGTTGATAACGTCAAGGATGAGTTTCCGCGCCCAGGGGCCTAGGTGTTTCAGAAACTCTACATGAATCTTGTCTGGTCCAGGCGATTTCTTGTTGTCTAGATTATTAATGGCAAAGTCAAGCTCCGCGGCATTAAATGGTCGGTTATAGGGATCGTTTGGCAGATGTTGATATTCAATTTTTGGCAGTTTCTTTGGTTTATGCCTTTGAGGAGTGCTGATGGCTTTAAAGTGTCTGCACAAAACATCGGTTTTTTCTGAATTCGTGACTGCCATTTTGCCTTTGTAGAGGATGGGAGAATTTTCTTCTTCGAGTTTTGCTTTTTTACCGCACAAATTAGAGAAAAAAGTGTGGGCTTTCACAGTGTCGGTTCTGTACTCAAGGTTTTTAAGAAGACTCTTGAATTTCTCCTCTTTTGCTTCTTCAATGGCTTTGGTGAGGGCATTTTGTGCTTCAGCCAATTTTTCTTTGCTGGTATGAGTTTTTTGTTGTTCAGTTACTAATCTGCACTGGTTTCTTTTTTTCCTTAGATTTTCCAGCTTTTTGCTCCAGAAAGGTACGTATGCTCTCTGGACTCTGAGCACCTCTGGGAATGTGTTTGCTTGCAGCTTCTAGTGTTTTTTCTTCCAGCACTTTTGTGTCTTTGTGGGGATTTCCAGTGAGTTGAAAGTTCGAGGCAAAATTTTCCATGGTTTCGGTGAAGCTATCCCATCTGGCCTTTTGGAAATTCCATCTCAAATAAGGAGGTTGCTCACTTTTAGAAGGACCTTCAGTAGCGCAGATTTTAATAACTTTGTGACCTAGACCCGTGGGGCAGTCCAGATTTTCTTGGGTCAGGTCATCTGCAATTGACATGTGAGCAATGGCAAGGTCTGGTCTGGAGGTGTGGCCTGAATTAGAGAGAAAGGTAGTACGGTTTTTCCCATCAGGGGGCTCGAGCAGAAGCAGTGCATTCGAGTAGACGAATTCTGCCACTGATCGTCCAACTGGAGTTGTCGACTGGTAGTCCCAGTCTTGATGTGGAGCATTAAGGTCTCCAACGATGATTGTGTGGTTTGTCATGTGCATGGTTTCGAGGGTCTCTGGAATGTTGCTGGGAGGGTTGTACACAAGGTGGATGGTATATTTGGTGCGTCCCATCCAGGCATCCAGAGTGGCAATTTCAATCTTGTCGCCGCTTGGCTCCATTGCGTGCGTGACTTTGAAAGCCGAGACCAGAGTCGACCTGACTCCCACTATCAGGCCTGAGGAGATTTGCCTACTCCTCTCCAGTATATGGATGGTGTAGTTTGGAGTTTTGAGGTCTGTCATATTCTTCACATTTTTTTCCGCAATCTTGCCAGCCTCAGAAATGCAAATGCAAACATCAGCATTGAGTCTATGGACAATATTATAGAACTCGGCACGTTTAGTTGTGGTAACGCCTCCTGCGTTCCAGTATATCACAGTAGGTGGGCCCTGAAAAGGGCTGTTTTGCACTGAACAAGCAGCAGGTGGAGCCATATTGGATAGCGTGGCGTGGTGCGGCGACTTTTGGTACCAGACTTCTGTTCTGGACCAGGGGGCACTTGATCTTGGACTTGTCGGTCACTTGTAGCAGATCGGAAGCGTCGTCGCATAGCCCCCCAAAATATATATATATATATATACTATTAGTTTCAAATTTGGAAAATCAATACATACTATGTTGCCCCAACCAGACCAAAGCCTCACATATGTCAATATTTTTAAAACAAATTGAGGCAACATTAAAAAACCCAGAACACTCCAGGCTACAACCATGATACAGAATAACAACAGTTTATTTTATAAGAATCAAGTACGTTAAACTAAGTGTGCCACTTAACATTGATATCACATTGACAATATTTGAAATCGGAAAAAACACTTAATTCTAGTGTTGCACAACGATATCGATATCGCGGGAAAAAGAGCTTATTTTCGATATCGATATCCTCGTGTCATATCGGAAACATCGCAACATCGTTTGCTAAACGATATCGTAGTCAACCGGAAATGAATATTTCCGCAACGCTGCGTTGCTGCAGTAGAAAGTACCAGTGTTTAGAGGCTCGTGATTGGTTATGGCCGCCTGCCTCCGCGCCGTCCATAATTGCTGCTGTCGACCGAGACGAGAAGACTGCTCGGGTGTCGAGTGTCACTGTGTCAGTGTTGTTCTTCGCGTGCGCATGTTAAAGTTCCAGTATTGTTACGACCGAATGCATTATGAGTGACCGTTACTACGTATACCACGCACTTCAAACCGTCATAGCCGTGTCGATTTGACCTCAAGTCGCAATGAAAAGTACACGTATATCACAAAATCTCAAATCGCCTTCGCCAAACCGCCACGAAACCACGGCAGTTGTTGTTGAACGTCGAATGGAACAATCAAAGATACAACTCGATAAAATCACGTGTAACTGTGACAGCAACACAGCTGTTCAATCACCGCTTGCTAGATTGTTGTTGTTGTAGTTGGTATCGCACTGCAGTGGATTCTCAAATCGATTGGAGTGTATACCACAGTTGTCAAATCGGTTTGACTAGTTCCAAATCAATTCAGAAACTGATTTGGAAATAATTTTCATATCGATTTGAAGACACGTATACCACAGTTCTCAAACCGACTTGAAGTCAAATCGACATGTCTAAACCGATTTGAAGTGCGTGGTATACGTAGTACGTGATAAATTAGTGCCGTTGCAGGGTGCAAGAAGTGAAGTATGGAAACATTTCGGTCTCAAGATAAATGAAAGGGGTGTTATTTTGAATAATAAACAAGTCATCTGTCGTGTATGCAATTCACCCCTTGCATATAGTGGAAACACCACTAATTTAAATTCACATCTGGTTCAATGCACTAAGCTATCTACTACTTCAGGTACATGACCGATACAGTCTTTTTTTAAACAGTCGACGGTCAAATTGCCGAGCAACGGCAAACGGGCGAAGGAATTGACCAATGGGTTAGTAAAGTTCGTAGTAAACGATTTACACCCGTTAAGCCTAGTGGAAGGCGAAGGATTTCGGGAATTCATTAAAATTGCTACCATTACGCGAATGGTCGATCAAATATCACTGGCTCAAAGGAAAAGCCTCGTCAACATTTTAAAAAATGTTCAAAACGTTTGCTTAACTATCGACTTTTGGACGTCGTTATCAAACGACAGTTATTTAAGCGTAACGTGCCATTACGTGGACGAAAACTGGAAGCTAATTTCGCGGGTGTTAGAAACGAAGGAAGTAGCCGAGAGGCACACGTTTGAAAATATAACCAGCAACCTACAGGCGGTTGAGGGTGACTGGGGATTGAAAGGAAAAGTGACTGCTTACGTATCTGATAACGCATTTAACATGATAAAAGCCATAAAAGACATGGGTGAAGAAAACCTTGTGTTGTGCATGGCCCATTCAATTCAATTGGCTGTCAACGCCGGGCTACAAACAAACGTGGCAAAAGAACTACGGAAGATAGTGGGACACTTCAACAAGAGTGCGCCAGCTCAACGAGAGCTAGAAAAAGCTCAGGAACTTAACGGCGCCCCTAAAAATAAGCTTGTCCAAGACTGCACTACGAGGTGGAACTCGACCCATGATATGATGGTCGGCGTAATAATGCGTCGGACTTCAATCAATACCTGCCTATCAAATAATGCAAAGACAGACAATTGGTTTACAACATCCATTGAAAACAATAAACTGAAGCACATGGTTGACGTACTTGAGCCGTTCGAGACTTGTACGGTAGGGATGGGATAGTGTACACGTGTAAACGTGTACACGCTTAAATGCGTGTACACGTTTACTATTTCTCTCGTTACAATAAACGCGCCGCATGTAATACTATACTGTGTGCGACCGACCACGGAGGGCTTGGCGCCGACGAGTGGTTTCATGCGATGTGCGACCGTCCTCACTCCTCAGTTGTCACTTGTCACAAGTGATCCGAGGTCAGAACCATGAAACACGCTGGATTACGTCTTGAAACTGTTTGCGGGAACAACCCTTTAAAACATAATTTTTCGGCCTGGACAGAACATGATTTTTTTTCGAAAGCGGGACCCCACGGACGTGTACACGTGTACACGGCTTTGCAAGCAGCAGTGTACACGTTTAGTGAAGTACACGCTTTTGCCCATCCCTATTGTACGGAAGTGTTAGGGGGGGACCGGTATGTGACTGGGTCAGTGGCGCACAGGCTTATTAAAAGACTTATAAATAGCCTGGTAACTAACACCGAAGACTTGGCATTTATTAAAACTATCAAAGGGGCAATTCTAAACAACCTCAAAAACAGGCAAGCGACGATGGGCGATATACTGTTGAAAGCTTCAGCGTTGGACCCGCGATATCGCGAGTTAAAAGTTGTCGACGAGGAGCTGTTTGGAGTCAGTTGGAAGATGAACTGGTTTTGATAGAGACTGTACCCCTTAGGGCTATGTCGGCTAGTCCCACGCCTTTAGAAGAAGAAAGGGCTGATGCCCCAGATAATAACACGGAACCCCCACCGCGTAAGAAGATGAGGTTACACCATTTCAAGGGTATAAAGAACAAAATCGCAAAAAGACCAGGACCCTCTGATGTGGTGGAAGGACAATTATGAGAAATATCCAATACTTGCGCGTTTAGCAAGGAATTACTTGGGCGTAGTAGCCACTAGTGTCCCGTGCGAACGGTTGTTCAGCGAGGCTGGGGGCGTGATTACCAAAAAACGATCACGGTTGTCACCCGAAAGAGTGAATGACCTGCTTTTCCTGCATTCCTACTTCAAAACATCTGGGAAAGCTGCAAATTCAATGGTGAATGATATATTACCATACCAGTAGGCCTATTGTTTTATTGTCATTGAAATCAGGAATTCAGGTAAAAAAAATAGAGGAGTTATTATGGTCTTTATTTTTCAGGATGCTGTCTGGAGTTGCGATGAGAACAAACTGAACTGAAACCTGAAACTTAAAGGCCTACTTTTTATAGGCCCCAGTCTACCTCTGTCTTAGGACTATTAAATATTATCACTTTTCACGCTGCTAGCTTCTCAGCACTTGAACAGTTGTGACTACCTGATTATGTACAATGAATGTATTTAAAAAAATTGAAATATTCTTCAATCACCAAGTGATGTTTTAATTTCAAGTGTTCAGCAGTATTGTGATTTAGCATCCATTTTTCCCTTTGACCATCAACCCAGGTGTTTGACATTTTAAACAATGGCCTCATGCTCAATAGTTATCTAAATTCTTGACTAATCTCGACTGGCATCTACATTGTTGTTATTGGAAGCTTGTGGAAGTATAGATATCCGATTGTCATGGTGTGGTATAAAACTCGGACGACGCCTAGCAAAGCGAGTACATTCCACGGCAACGGAAACGAACGAGTGAGGCTCGGGTGCGTGTGCTACTAGCGCACTCTATTGTAGACTTCAGGCACCGCCAGCGGAGGGCAGTGCCCGAATTCTACGATAGAGTGCGTTATGTACCGCGGGTGGCCGCACGTCGAGCGGCAGGGGACAAGCAAGCCGTGGGGTATTGTTCCGTCAGCGCAAAGTAGTATCACAATTATAGTAAGTAAATAGAAATAAAAAAAAAAAAATAGTAAAAAAATAGAAATAAAAAAAAAAATTAATAAAAAAATAGTAAGTAAATCACAATTACGCCGGCTTAAATTAACGTTATTTTGTTAAATCTTAGCCAAAATTTAACGAAATACTTGCAAATTTTGGCAAGATACAAAAAAATCATAATTTGTTTTCATTGCAGTCCCAAAAAAACGATATCGCGATATTGATGTTGATTTTGATACAAAGATATCGCGAGCAATATCTTCGAAATGGCGCCGATATGGATGTTGAAAAAAATATCGTAGGGCAACACTACTTAATTCTAAATTTGAAATAACTGAATGGCCCACCTGGTGGTATGTAGGTCTACTGTACACATGTGAGCACTTTTTTTATTGCAAGTGGACAATTAGGTTGAGCAAATGAGCAAACATTGTAAACATGTATTTTTATGATTTGTTTAAAAATAAAATACCAATGATTTCTTTAATTGTATCTATAATTTGTTTTACAATTTCACTACATATCTTAGCAAGAAAATACAGTGGAGCATCAATTATACGTTTCGTACTTATACGTTTTTCGTATTTATACGTGATTTCCATATGGTCCCGGCCATTTCCCATAAGAATCAATGTTAAAATAATTTAATTATACGTTATTTGTATAGATGGGCCGATTCCAAAACCGATTCCGTCGATTCCACCGATTCTCTAAGAATCGTAAGAATCGCGATTCCCAATTTTTTGGGTCATTTGAGCGATTCCGATTCCTATTGAAAAGATCGCCAATGTCGCACAACATTACGTATACGCACTCCCGAGCCCCACTGTATTTTAAAAAGCGCGCCTTTCTCTCATTGGTCGATTTTCAACCAATCACAAAATCTCTTACAAAACCAAGCGTTCTCATTGGTTCTCATGGCTGGGCCAATCGTAGTGTGTTTTACACCAGTCTTGACTGAAAAGTTGTGGAGTCATCTGTCATCATCGTTATTCAATATCGTCAACTATCAATATTAGGCCCTAAAACGCTTTTAAAATGAATAAACCCACACAACTTAAAAGTGCCTAGGCCTAAGAAATTAATTATAATTTTGTGTATCTTGTAGCCCTAGGCCTATTCCAGTGTTGATGACAAAATGTTCTTCCTGCATTGGGCTCTATTCTACGCCTAATTGTCCAAATAGAAAACCTATACACTATACCAGGGCTGCCACCAACATTAATTTTAATTCCTGGTCAAATTCCCCAAAAATCCTTGAAAATCCTTGACAATAAAATGTAGTAAATTTATAGGCCTAGTGACAGTAAGGATGTAAGTTGTCGAATATAATCTAGTCTTAAGTAAAAGAAACGGGTTTTTATTGTAAATTACTGCGATATGCCTATTTATACACAAAGTTGCACTTACATGAAAAGGCATTTGAACCATTCACTTGGGCCTAGACCTACTGTTTTATTGTTGAACGTTCATTTTTGTAAATGCCTTGCTTTCTTTCGCATATCATCTGTTGGTGTAAAACTTTCACCCATGTTCTTCCTGGTGGAGCAGTGCATGAGGGCATTCAACATGTCTGATGAGAGGGATGTTCGATGTGATGTCTTGATGAGTGTTAGAGTGCTAAACACTCTCTCTACCTCAGCATTACTATGAGGCAGAATGAGAAGAGTTTTAGCCAGTTTACACAAAGTGGGGAATTCAGTGGTGCATTTTGATACCTTGCTCCAGTACACATCGATTTCGTCAGCCATGTTGATTGCAAGAGATGCTGGAGGTTCCCACAGGGAGTAGCACATGAACTCTGCATTGAGAGCATCCATTTCTTCAACAGTTACAATGTTAGGAAACCTTTTTGTCAGTACTTCAATTTTCTCCCAGTCACCAGATGATTTCTCGCTGGGGTTTAAAATGCTAATGTTCTTCAACACTGGATCGTTGAATGGAAGCAGGCGGTACATTTCAGCCGTTCCCATTTCATAGAACTCTCGAACATGGCGGTAAAAGAGGGTTTTGTCATTAGCTGTGATGTTACCAGTTTCAAGAAGTGTTCTGGTTTTGCTTCCAATAAACAGTCCCACATCCTGCAACTGGTTGTTCCGACCATAGTCGATCTTTTTGTTGCAAAAATCACTTCTTTGAAGTACTTGAAACTGTACAAAGCTGGCAATAAATTGCCGCAGTAAAGTACACATTTCTTTATGTAGTAAATGGACAAATGGGCGCTCGTGTTGAAATAGGGTGTTGAATTTTGTAAATCTTGGCAAGACAGCTTGTAGAAAGAGGAAGTACAATTTTGCATAGTCCGAGTGAAGAATATCTTTGATACGAACCACTGACTCCGACTTGCTCTCTTTGTCATCAATTTTAGTTTGAAAATATTCCGTAAGAGCGGGCCACTGCTCCAATAATCGCTCCACACACTGAAGCATAGCCAACCATCGTGTAAAACAGGGCCTTAAAATTTTATGCTGCTCAAGTTCAAGGCTGGCCTGAATCTCACGAAAATCACATTGCCGTTTCCCAGATGTTTTAAAAAACGTGTATACATCTCAGATAAACTGTTCAAAACAATCTGGCAACTGATTGCACGCGTGAGAAGCAGCGAGATGAGCGACGTGGCATGTGCAGTGTAAAAACCAAACACCTGCTTGCTGCTGTTTCACACGGGAGAGTACAGAGTTAAACTCTCCAACCATAGCCTTTGCGCCATCGGATGACATGCTCAGACATTTGTCCCATGAAATGCTGTCCTCAATAAATGCCTTGTTTACTACATTAAATAAGTTCTCACCCGTGGCAGAACCTTCAAAGGCAACTACTTTATAAAGATGGGTTTCTACGTGGTCCTCGCCAAATATGCGTGCCATAATGACCATTTGGCGGAGCATTGCCTTGTCCGTGGACTCGTCAATTAAGAGTGTAAAAAACGACTGACGCATATTTGAGATGATGTTTTCTTTAACACTCGCACAGAGCACTTGTTCAATCATATGACTTGTTTTCGTACGCCGACACTTGAAGCTTTTTGCAATTTCGCTGTCGGGAAACATTTTCGGCACAATGTTTGAAAAATTGTCTGCAAGTTTCATTGGTAGGTTGTTTTCAGCTACAAAATTGGCCCACTGCAGTTCAGCATTCACCACGGCATTATTTTCTTTAACAACGAAACCGGACATAGAAGAATTCCCTGCAACCGTTTTTGCATTTCTTTTGTGAAGTTCCGTTGTCTCGTGTCGACGTAGATCCTTCAGGCCTCCCATAGAAACGTTCAGTACAGAATTGCAGTACATGCATTTTGCAGTCGTATCCGAGTCTCCTTTTCTAGCCCAGTTTAATTCTTTTTCCCACTCAATCTTATATTTCTGTCGAAACTGACTTCGGGTAGGTGACAGCGCACGTTTTTTATTCATGTTTGGCCTAGGCCTATAACTACAAGTTGTCGATAATTGTTGTTAACTGCTTGTAAAACACGCGAGTCGTGAACAAGAACATCTACTAACCTTCCGGACTAACCTTTAGTCCCTAGCAGCAATCTAGTTTGAATACACTGTTTCGCCACCTCCTGAATCTGAATCTTATGTAATTAATAGCTAAGAATAAATATACTCCTTTATAATAATAATATAACTTTAGGGTAAAGTAGGGTGGTGTTCCTACTTCTCACTCGCACTGCTACATTTTTTAGCAGCATTAGTATTAAGGCATTAAGCCAAATAGTAACTAGGATTAGTTTTTATTACATATCTATACTGAAACTCTATCACTGCTCTCCAACATGAATGATGACTTTGACCCCAACTGTGACTTTATATTTGAAAACAAAAACAAAGCTATTATCTGCTCTAACAACCAACAACTACATAGAGTTTACGAATACTGTACCGGCCTAAAAATCTTCCATGTTAACATAAGAGGCATTTTATCTCATTTTGATGAACTGCTTGTAATTCTTGAAGACATTGACATACCTTTTGACTTAATAATACTAACAGAAACTCACTTAAAATTCGACAATACCCAAACAAACCTAACAGGATATACAACACATAATTTCACTAACAAACTAACATCGCATGATGGCATGACAGTCCTTAGCAGGGACCTGTCATTTGACTCCGTAGTCTGCCATAACAATAAAAACTTCAGCCAAGCTAATGCCATAAACATAAAAACTAGCAAAGACAAAGAAATGTTCTCAATACTAGCAATATACAGATCACCCTCGGGGGACATAGCAAGATTCATAAATGAATTGAAAAACGAAATTAAGTCGAAAAACCAAGGATATAATATTGCAATAGGCGACATTAACATAAACACCCTAGAAAACTCAACCCTCTCAAATGAATATTTAAACACTTTTCTGGCACAGGGCTTCACCCAACATATTGAAGAACCAACGCGAGAAACTCTCACATCTAGCACGTGCATTGACCACATATTTCAAAGACCTGGCAACTGCAAAACGACAGCGCTATGTGCTTTATTACAAACAAAAATAACAGACCACTACGCAACATGCATTGGCATGATTGTAGATAAACCAACCTGTACCCAAAACGCAACAAATAATATAACCACCAAAACTGATAAAACTAAAAAACTCAACTATAATACTCTTCACCAAAACCTAAAACTTGAGTCATGGACTACGGTCATCATGGACAATAACCCTAGTACATCGGCTGACTCTCTTGTTAAAGTACTTCAAAATTATATTAATGATGTAACAACAATAACAAAAAATCATAAACAAAAAAAGAAACTTAAGCCCTGGATAACACTTGGGCTAATTAAATCAATTAAAACCAGAGACAAACTTCACAACAAAGCCTCAGCTAGCCCAAACAACTTAGTATTAAGAGACTACTATAAGAAATACCGAAACTACCTAAATCTGCTTATTCGTAAAACAAAAAACGAATACTACAAAGAAAAACTTATTGAAAGTAATGGAGACAAAAAGAAAATGTGGCAAATAATAAACGAAATCTCTAACAAAAAACCAAAATCGATTGAAATCAAAAAAATAATCTCCGGAGATGAAGTTATAAATTTCCAAGAAAACCCCCAGACTATAGCAGACAATTTCATAGACTACTTCTCAGACCTAGGAGAAAACATGGCAAAAGACATATCAACAACCTATAACCAGAACCCAACAATCTCAGACGAAAACAACACCCAAACCCAAACCCCAACCAAAACTATATTTATGTATCCAGCTACGGAAAATGAAATAATTCAACACCTAAATAATATGAAGATAGATACCGCCACCGGTCCTGATGCCATAAGTACACGCATTCTGATACAGAACAAAATCTCGTTAGCAATGCCACTAACACACATAATAAACAAAAGTTTTGAAACGGGGATCTATCCAGAAATATTTAAAACTGCTCATATTAAACCAATCCATAAGAAAGGGCCAAGAATGCAAATTTGCAACTACAGACCCATCTCTCTCCTCAGCAACTTATCGAAAATCCATGAAAAATGCATTAAATGCAGAGTAAATAACTTCTTAGAATCAAACAAACTAATTTCCCCAAACCAGTATGGCTTCAGAGCCAATATGAGCACGGAAGATGCAACACTCAGCCTTACCTCTCAAATCCACAAAATGCTTGATACAAACCTAAAGCCGTTAGCAATTTTTCTAGACTTAGCCAAGGCCTTTGATACCATATCTCATCGTATCTTACTAAACAAACTACACAATATCGGTATACGCGGAATCCCGTTAGACTTAATAAAAAGCTACCTCAAGGGCTGACAACAATTTGTAAAAATTGGAAATACAATAAGCAAGCCAAGAGAAATTAAATACGGAGTACCACAAGGAACGGTACTAGGCCCAATCTTATTCCTAGCGTTTATAAATGACCTTTGCTCAATGAATATATGCGGCAAAATTATCACCTTTGCGGACGACACTGTACTGCTGTTTTCCGCTAGCACCTGGCAAGAAGTTCATGAACTAGCAGAAAGAGAAATGAACAAAATTCATAAATGGCTGGGCACAAATCTACTGACACTAAACAAAGAGAAAACAACATACATAACTTTTTCAACGCAAAACTCGACCCAACCAATAACATCAAAATTACAACTTCATGAACACAAATGCACCACAAAGGCTAACTGCAACTGCATTTCATTGACGAAAACACAGTCAACCAAATACCTCGGTATTCAAATCGACCAACACTTAAAATGGGAGCAGCACATAAAGTCACTCAATACAAAGCTCCAATGCATAATGCCCAACTTATACGTTCTAAGAAATATATTATCGCTTAAAACCCTAAAAATTGTATATTTCGCACTAGTCCAATCTATAATTCAGTATGCGATAACAACATGGGGTGGAGCATACGATTTCCACATTCGACCACTCATGACCGCGCAAAATACAATCCTAAAAATAATACATAAAAAAGAGCACACTTACCACACTAACGAACTGTACTCGGAGGCGGGAATTCTACAAATAAGAAAATTGTACGCTCTAGCTATTTCACGCTCCATTCACGCTAATAAAATAAAAATTTACTCAATCCAAACGTCTTACCATTTGATAAACACTCGCTCTAAAACCAACAAACATATATTCATCCCTAGAGTAAACAAAGGTATCCAGCAGAGGCATGCCGCTTACATAGGCCCAAAGTTATACAACATAGTTCCTCTAGAAATCAGAAATCTAAAGAGCAAATCTACATTTAATTCAGCCATAAAGACATGGCTAAAAAATATCTCTGTCTGCAAAATTACTGATGTCGTAAATAATAAACTTCCCTCTAGGAATCGCCAGTAAACAGCACTCACTTGCCCAGACAATAAAGGTGAAACAGAAACACTAACTAATTCTTGGAATTATGTTACTATAATTCTAAAGTCACAGTAAAAATAGTAAAAAGGAGCAAGTCACTACATTTTGGTATAAATGCATATGGAACAGAGCAGTAAGATATGTTTTACTACTACTATAAATTTAGAACACACTCCTACCTTACTAAATCATAGAGTAGAAGATACATGTGTATCCGTCCAATAGCCAATTTATCATTATAAATTGTATATCTTTAAAATAGCATACATTGTAAATTAATTGTATCACTAAAATTGTTTGTTGCAACCCTTTGCATTTATGTTGTTTTATTTTACTATCAATATTTTCATTATTATTTTTATTATTATTATTATTATTATTATTATTATTATTATTATTATTATTATTATTATTATCTGCCAAACATATTACGGTACAGGCGAAACCCTCTAGTGGGGCGGCGCGTCGCACTTTCCACCCCCTAGGCGGCGCGGAAAGTGAAAAACGTCGACATACTGGACAATGTCCAAGACGGAAATTTTCCTGGCTTTCCGACGGTATTTTTGGATTTTCCATTTTCCGACATTTTCCCCGCCTTTCTTCGCGTGGAAACTGGAAATGTGTGGATTTCCGAGATAATCGCGATTTTTTTTAGAAAAATCTTCACGCCCAAACCGTCAACTTTTACCACTCGCCGACCCGGTATTCGGAAGCGCTTGCCCTTCGCACACAAAAGGGTGGTGGTCGCGATTTTTTTCCACCCCTATTACCTACCGCCGTGGAGTGGTTTTTCCGGCAATCGGCGAAAAATTCTCCACCCCGACGTGCGGCTTTTCGTTTTTCGAGGGCAAAGAATTTTTCAAAAAATTACTTTTGTTTTTGTTAGTGCACACCACTAAATTGCAAAACTTTTGATACACCCCACTTTAAATACCGGCGTCCCGTTCGATAGTTACGGGCAACCAAAGTCGGCAAAGTTTTGAAACCCGATTTTGGCCGATTTTCTACTTTTATTAAATTTCTCGTTCAAACAGCCCTGCCCGTCGACTCAAACGAGTTATGCCCTTTGTTTTTGTTTCTTTACCTTACGTTATCGTCTGGCTTTCTGGTAGTTTGAAAATTTTGATTTTGTCCCGGAACTTTGGTCACACAAATCGTGTACATTTTGTAGTGTTTGCCGAAAAAAAGTGACGGGGCCAGTTTTTTTCCACAGTTTTGGGTTTCGAACTTTTTCGACTTTTAAGTCGTAAAGATGTTTGTTATACGCGATGAAAATACGGAGGACATTTTCAAATTTCATCCCCATTCCTTAGTTATGGGCACTTACATTTTCGTTTTACACGGGTTTAGATTTTATTTTTTTTCGTCAGGTTAAAATTTTTTAATATTTTTTCTTTTTATATTTATGGATGCTGAACACTTGCCCGTACAGGCACATGAAAGAATATTTCCAAAAAGTCACCCACACACCGGATGACAGACGTTACCGCAACGTTTTTCGACGGTGGCGAAAACACATTCAAAAAAAATCTTTAAGTTTTGGCGTATTAAAAGTGTTGTTCAAATGACATCCAAAACTTTTTTGTACCCTATGTTAATAAGTGAACATATTTCTATTGGATGACACCATTTTTAAAACTTTAACTTCACGGGCGTCCCCGATAATGTGTTTTGAACGATCGAATGCGCCCGTTTTGTTTCCGGTACATTTCATTAAACGTCGAAACAAACACTTACGAAATTTTTTTTCATTTTTTTTAACAAAAATGGCATATGTCCGTAGGTATTGACGACGTATTAGCAGTACCCGCAAGTACCGGGCACGTACCGTTTACGAGATTTTTCATGTGAAATGGCTACGTGCGCCAAGCTATTTTCAAGTTTTCAGTTTTTTAGGTTCTTTGGGTTTGAACTCTTTTCACACCCACCCTAATAGGGGTAGGTACGTTTTGTCGCTACAGTATTCTTTTCAATTTATCTGACTTAATTTAGATATTTTTTTTTTTTTTTTCTACCCGGAACTGTACCCCCAACGAGTTTTTTAATTGTTCATTGTGTAAAAAAACGACGAAAATAATCGACCACTTTCTGCGACTTTTGGCCCGGCACACTCAAATATTTTTTTAAAGAAATGATTTTTACATTTAAATAAATTTAACTAAATTTAAAAACTTTGAGGACAGGCATTTTTATTTAGAAATGTCCCTGGAGTTAGTTACGGGCCCCCAAAGTTGGGACTTTTTTAATTAAATTTAATTCTTTGCCGTGTTTTTCCAGGGGAATGTCGGAAAAAGTGTTTTAAATGTGTTACAAAAGCATGTTTAAATTTTTTGTAATTTTTTAAATCCAAATTACCTACTACCTGGAACTATTGGCTATTGTTTCAACGTACCCAGACGTACCCGGCACGTACCGTCTCTGACATATTAATTCTTCATTGGGTACATGTATGAATCGATTTCTCGATCGTCACTTTCTGGACGTTCCCCCATTAATTCACTTTTGAAATCGGACAGCCCATTTTGGTATCTTCTTAAAGCTCGTTTCAATATGTTTTTTATGATATGCTTTTGGTTGACGACAACTGTACCGGAACGTACCGACAAGCATTTGAAAGATCCAAAATGTGCCGAAATTTCAACTATGTTTTTTCAAGTGACCAAAGTACGAACTTATTACCAACTTTTTCAAAAATTGATGGTAGAATAAGTTTGGGCAACTCTTTATTTAATATTTTTAGTTCTTACTTGATGGAAAAAACTTTAAACCTGACGACACGAGGGTGTCGTGTACATGGATGAAATCGGAATAAACACCCATTTTCGTCCTTTTCAAAACACACCTTTGTGTTGTAAAGCGTCCTGTGACCGAACGGTATAACTTACGGACACAATGACCACATATTTGAAAATTTTAATTCAATATTAAATATACGAGCTCTTTAACCCACAGGAAAAGTTCAATCTGCAGCTTTAATACATGCCCGTGTAAAATGATGCGTAATATATAAATTTACTGTTTTTGTACAACAATACTGTTGTCCAACTCCTTGATCGACTACAAGCTATTCGAAAGAAGTAGGTGACGCCATCTAACGGCGTCCTAAGAAACTAATCTGTTGATTATGGAACGATTATTTTTCAAGTCGATTTTATTGACTTCGATTCGCGATCGAAGACATGAAGCCAGGCGAGGCCCATATACTCCGCCGTTGCCCAATGCCCAATGTTGTAGCATAGCATAAAGAGTTCAAGTGTCCAGTGCCTTATGGGTCCTCGATTCGAATCCCACATTTTCTAACACTTAGAAATTTTTCGACATGAATTTTTTTTTTTCTTTTTTCAGAATCACACAATTTTCAAGTTTCTTTCTTAAAATAAGTATCTACGACCAATTAACATGACACGTACATAGAAAAACTCGAAAATTTTTACATCACTTAAAAATTTTTCAACATGAATTTTTTTTTTTCAAATTTTTTTTTCTTTTTTCCAACCGAAATTTTTTTAAAAAGTGACACCAAAAAAAAAAAAAAAAAAAAGTGACAATTACCCAAAAAAGTCGAATTTTCCAACAAGTGACCTTTCCCAACAGTGACGGCAGCGGCTCAAGGCCGCGTCAGCGGTCTTGTTATTATTATTATTATTATTATTATTATTATTATTATTATTATTATTATTATTTTATACTAGTTGTAGTTTATGTAATCAAGTGTAAATAAATAACCAAAACCAAACTTGTTTTAGGTTTTGGTTATTAGTTAGCAGTAGTTGATTAGTAGTTATTATTAATGTATTGTTCATGTATTTTTCATGTTAATAATAAGAAAAAGTATGCTCGGCCTCAAGAACAGATCTTATTGGAGCATACAAATTTCATGATGTAACATCCTTGTATCCACCAATGGGAAAAATAAATAAAAACAAAACAAAAAACAACATAAATCTAGGTCACGGCTTCCCTCCCAGCCAGCATCACGGCTTTGGGGCGTGTCGAACTGCATTCTTTTTAGTCACGTGATATCTGCACGCTACGAAGTATAGAACGCCAAGTTATAGAAAAACTGGGCTGACTAGCGAGGCTCTTACGGAGACGTTTGTACGAAGTTTTCTCAGCAGGATGCAAAATATCTTGTCGATGTATACAAAAGCGCACCAATTTAAAAACTATCCACCATCAATTTCAGGAAATTGCGCGTTATTTTGTAATCGAAAAAAATCCGTTAAAAACGGTTAAATAAGAAACAAGATCCTTGAGTCCGTTTTGGTGTTCTGAAATCCGTAAAAACGGACAAAATCCGTGAAAACGGCAGCCCTGCACTATACAGTAATTTGGTTGAAGTAGTGATGACATCAGGCACCCGGTAGTCCTAACCAGTTCTTTAGCGAAGTGGTTCTGACTTCTGACCTTTCAAATGGTACCATTACTTTTTCAAGGTGCCTGTTATAACTAGTGATGAAATCGGTTAGTAAAATTACTAACCGGTTAACCGAATTCAAAACCGGTTTAAAACCGGTTTTCAAAAAAAAAAAAAAAAAACTAGGCCTATTTAAAAAAATAAACATCAGCGAGGCAGGTTCTGCCTGCTTTGTCAGCATATGAGGACATAGGATCGGGACGGTGAAAGGGGACGACCTTGCGACTTTGGCTGTCTGCCAACTCGGGTAATAGGTAATATTGTAAAGGGGGGTTTTGCGGGGGGGGGGAGGGGGCTCTCCTATTGAAATACAGTGTTACGTTTTCGAGGGACCCGAGACAAAGAACGTGGTAACGCGAAAAACGCGCTCTTGTTGACATAACATCCCCCCCCCAAGACACCATGCTTATCTGAGAAGGGTCGCAAGCGAGGCCCGGCGACCAAGGTCACGCAGCTAGGCTAGGCTGTGATGACGTAACCGGTAACCCAACATTTTTTCGAGGTGGGTCATAAAAAAATCTCTAGTGGGTAAAAATATTGCTTTCAATACTTAGGCAAATACGTAAGAGTAGCCGAAGTGCGATGGCAATGTTTAATTATAATGTTTGATTACAATGTTTAATTATAACTCTGTAGTTTGACAAAAGTCTTTTGTAAAGAGGAACACTGGAGGAGGGTTTGCTATTTATGGTAAGCAGGTAAAGAACCTCAGTGCCGGCAGCCGAGATCGTAGATAAAACGACCTTTTCAGAGACCCCCCCTCCCACGTGGAACCAGATACAGCTGGTCAAGGTCAAGTCACTCACTGGCGACTGGGTTGCATTGTGTTGAGCAATGGAAGGGGGGGGGGGGGGGGGTGCAGAACTGGGATGAATGACTAATGTGGTCGCGCTTGAACAATAACAACTTGGAATTCGGCTCACTGGCTGGCAGGAAAAACCGATTATGAGAACACAGAAAACTTCTTTTGGATCAAATTTCCCTGACGGACTGATTTTTGGAGAAACGTAGAAAAGCTAAATGGACAAAGGTGGTTTTACTGTATAATACAGCTGCTAATTAGTCCACACAAACAAGGAAATCTCAGGAAAGAAGACGAAATCTGAGTAGTCGACAGGTGGTTCCTTACATGCTACGGGACACACGTCGTTAGGCAATCCACAACCCGCCCGACCGCCCGTCAGAGGCGTGGCTCTTAGCTAGGGTGAAGCACACACACCGCAAAAAAGTAGAACCGAATCTAAAAATCGAAACCGGTTTTTACCAAAACCGGTTCGAAACCGGTTTTCGGTTAATCGATGTTATCACTAGTTATAACCATGGTCATGTATTTGTAATTTGTATGTATTTAATATTTATATTTTACTTATGTTAACATTGTAAAACATAGGCCTTCACCACAAAGTGACGTAGCCAATATCAAAGCCTAGCCAACCTATATGTGCTCCATTTCTAGGCCTAATTTTAAGTAGGCTGCCAGTATTGATTTAATGTAACTTAAATATTAAATAAAACTAAGTCAAGATTTCTGGCATTGTGTGGAAATTTGAAATAACAAGATAAAGCAAGACCAATTATATCATCAACAACATTTAAATATTTAAATAAATTATGTTTGTAGCAAGTCAAGGACTGAATTAATTGTAAACAAATATAGTTCCTTTCATTATTCTTGCACTTAACCAACCTTCCTCAAAATAGGCCCTAGTACATAGGCATATATTCGTTTATTTACAGGCTATGCCTAAGCTTGGTAAGTATAAGAATCGGAATCGCACACAATAATTTTAGAATCGGAATCGGAATTGGTCAAATCTGGAATAGGCCCATCTCTAGTTATTTGGTTATACGTTATTCTCGGTTATACGCAACAGAAATTGTTCCCCCCAGACATCTTGGTAGCGATTATATGCTAATTGGTTTTATTTGTCATCCGAAATCACTTCCTGGAAGCGCAAGCTTTATCTCGTTCGGGATATGCAGCTGTGAATGCGTGAGAATGGAATGTTGTTATTGTCAAGCGGTCACCCCACCTCGCCCCCCTCCCCTCCTCCCATTCGCTACCCTTGCTCACGTCCGGCTCTTGGCAGGTAGCCCAAGCCCCGAGGCATCGTATAGCGCCAGCCCCTCACCCCTCCCACCATACTACGTTTCACAGAGCGTCTGTCTGTCCATGCAGATTGTTCCAAGTTTGTTGGTGTTTTTAAATTGATACCACGTGTTCATAATGGCTTGTTTTGTCGATTGGTTGCTTTATTACTATCCTCTGATTTTATAGTAACATTTCACGTATTGATCTGATCGTTTCTTCAATTTGTTGATTTAAAATAATTATCCGTGCCCCCGACCTTGCCGACGTAATAGGCCTGCGGGCCGAGCGCGGGCACTGTGTAATACATCCCTCCCGGGCGCTGAGCCGACAGCTGCCGCCAGCTCGTGATAGCGGTCTCCCGGTGACGCGCGGCCGTACAGTCGCGTCCAAAAAACACTTACGTAGCGGTTGCTGAAACTTGTTTCCGCGTTGACATTTATAACCGAAAAACGATTAATCGAGGTAAATATTGATCTGGGACGGGAAAAATAAAGCGATCGATGCTGAAAAACGGTACGGCGAGCAACCATATTTGGAATAAAATGATTTAGATATCACTTTCGGTCGGGACTATTCGAAATAAAGACGACGATTTTCACGACGGAACATGTAAAATATATATTTAGGCCTAAGCACCATTTCAACCCCCCCCCCCCCCCTCCCGCTCCTACGTGCGCTAGAACACACCGTGAAGGGAATTTTTGTACTGCAGAAAGAGGAGACTGCCGAGTCACTATTTCCACTCATTGCAAACAAAAACAAATGTAATTGTAGTTATACGTTTTTTTTACTTATACGTTTTTTTCGGTTTGGCCCTTGGAAAACATATAATTGATGCTCCACTGTACTACAGGTTTTCTATACCCACTGTAAGTCTATAATTCTTAGTGTCTTCACGTCTCAATGCTACCTGCTGCTTACCTGTACAACGACGGTTGCGTCGGGAGGCCCAAGATCTTGGATCACCTCCATGAATACTTGGTTTCGGCGTTGCTCGTCGATCTGGAAGATATCGACGTCCACGATGGCTACGACCGGACGGTGATCGCTCTGCTTCAGCTCTGCCCGACCATAGTGCACCAGTGTGCCCGAGTTCCAGTCGGCCGGTAGATCGGCGTCCGGATGTTGTTTTCTCCGCTTCCATAAGACGCGATCGGTCCACGCCGGAGCTCGGCACTTCTCGCTCGTGTCATAATCCTCCGAGAAGAGATCGTACTTGTACGTTGGAGGGAAGTTGATGTCGCCTTCGATGAAGTTCTTGAATACGTTTCCCATTTCCTGTTGGATCTGTGAGGGAAAAACATGTTATCTCTTGACTATGTCCTGTCCACTCCAGCCTTTTCCCCGCTGCTACCTTCGTTTAAAATACTCTGGATAAGAACTTGTGTTTACGCAAGCATTACAAGAACAAGCTATTATTAGGCGGCTTCATCTACTTAAACTTTGAGTTATAAACCAATTAACACAACAAAGTCATCAGTTCTGTATGCTGCCTACAGTCTTCCATCTATCGTCTACGAAGTACGAAGTTCATGGCCAAACATTACCTTTAGCTGGTCGTGTTGCAACACTGAGTCCAAATCTTTTCTCTTTATCAGATCTTTCATCTCATCCTTGTCCATGTCCACACGATAGTTGAAATCTCCACACCAGAAGACGTAGTCGTGTGAATTCAAGGTGCGACCCTACAATACAAGTAGAAAATCAAATTAGATAGACTGGGGATACGTTCCAATACTAGCTGAATATGCCATTTCCGTGCCGAGGCCGTTCTGTAACCTCCTGAATATCATAGGCTGGGCGTTCTGTAACTTCCTGCGCCAGCATATTCAGCATCATGAAAACGCCAGCCGGTTCGAGCGAGGGCATCTGCCAGCATTCACAAATCAGGGCGGCATTTTCAAAATGCAATAATTTAAAAGCTCGTCAAATTGTCAGGAATTATATAATTTGACCGTCATTCATATCACGCGTTGCAGGATTTTATTATCTTTCATGTCGTATTTGTTATTATTGGGAAACGATTAGAATATTGTTTTTTTAATTTCTTTACAAATTTTTGGCGCGCATTTCCTCCATCTTGTTGCTTGTAGGCGTTCCAAAACACTTGACAAAATGTGACGCTGGGACCAGGGTTGGGTAACGACACGTCGTAAATAATATTCGACACGTCACGTCGAAAATACGTGTCGAATATGTAGAATATGTCGAATATTCGCGTCGAAAACTAATTAACTTTTATGTTCGTGTAATTCGAATATTTGCGCCATTATGCCTTGTTTCCCTTTCAAAATCCATTTCCCCCCAATCCCCCATCGTAGTTAGCGCCTTTCCTCGGAGTCGGCGAAGGTGTAAAGCTGCCTGTCACAGTGTGTTCATACATCACGGTGAAACAAGATTGAGGACGAGATTGAAGACTGGCTGTAGCCTACAGTACTTTGTGACAACTATTGTTCTTCTCACATTTGTTATTTCATAGAGAGGGCATTTTTGAATTGTTGTAGTTAAATTAACATGACCTCAAGTTAATTTGCTTATTATTTCGTCAAGCAGTCAGAACTTCAATTTTAACCTCACTTCCCAAATACTGTAACGATAACATACTAGTACTACGCGGGCCTACGCATAGAAAGCCTGAATCAGCTAGGCTACCCCCTCTCCCCCCCAGCCACTACGTAAGTACGATTACGATGTAACTAGGCTGAAAAGAATCACAAAGCGTTGGAAGCAGCAAGCAGTGCATTTTCTCGTAGCTTATCGGCAATATTTAATGAAAATAATGACATCGGTTCTCTATTCCCATCAACTAATTTTTGTAGAAGAAATCCTATTATGAGGAGTCGATTCTTTTGCAAGTACACTGTCGTAAACACTTGCCGACACAAGTCGTGCAAGTAAGTGTAGCACTCCATGTCGGCTGACTATGTTGACCCCCTACCACCCTTTGCCGACCGTGAGATCGACTTACTAGGGGTGTGCGTGTGTGCGTTCAGCCACGCGACGGCTTGCACTCGCAAATAAAACTTCACTCGGCTTTGTCGGCTGTCCCTTCGGCGGGTCGTATTTCCAAAGATGTCTGCCAGATCCAATCATCAGCCTCACTGCTATCAGGGGGGGAAATGATCCGCGTTGTCTGTTCTCTTATAAGTTGGCGAGACGATAAGGGGAGGTAACAAATGAGCATGGTGTGCGTGTAGCACTATTCTAAACAAACAAAACTAAGAAAAAGTAGGAACGGCTTCTGGGGGACAATACGGCATTGACTAGTTATTGTATTGACCATATTATTGATAATTTATATAATTATTTGAGATATTTATATTGACATATTATTATGCCTCGAGGCTCGATACCGTAATGACGCGCGTAATTTACGCACAATTTTCTCTCAGATACAAACTTGAGAACACAAGTGTAGGCCTTCTGCTACGCCCACAACTATAAAGACCTTTTTGGGGCCAAAGCAATTAGTCTTAGCTGTGAAAAGGAAAGAAATGTGCGTGTGCTGTTAACTAGTCATTAATCTATTAATTCCTTCCCCCCCCCCCCTCCCCCATCACTTTACCATCTCACATTTCTTGCAGCTGCTTTGACAATCCCTTCAGGAGTAGTGTTTATCTAAAGGGCCTAGAGTCTAGAAGTGATGATTTACGTTGTTTGAACGCAATCAACATCTCGGATGTCAACTTGGCCTAAAAAACATACTCCAATCTGCTGGAATATTCGACGTGTCGTTAATGTCGTAAAGTGTAATTTACGACGTGTATATTCGACACGTATAATACCCATTTTCGACGTCGAGTATTATACCTAACCAACCCTGGCTGGGACGTGCTAGCTGATGCTGGAACCCCATCATTTTCAGGAGGTTTTGGAATGTACCCTGGGTAGGCACTTGATATTTTCACATTAATATGAATTTCTCACCATTGGGAATGTGATTTTTCTCGTGATTTCAGCGTAATCCGCATTCCTCTCTGCTACCTGAGATTGTCCGGCAGCAAAGTGGGCGCACACAAAACAAACGGATGTGCTGTAGAAGACGCACCGAATTGCTGCAGCACCCTTATTACCTGGTGAGAAAACGGATGTGATTACTACACTTGGCTACAATCGGATTGTCGTCTACATACAGTAACTACTAACTAGTGAGGGAGCTACAATTGGCTTATTGTGCCATCGCACTAAACCTGGTCAACAAATATACAGTTAAACTTCGTTAGGACGTTTCTGAAGGGCCAGGGGAAAAAAACGTCGTAAACGTGAAAACGTCATAACGAAAATTAATAAAAACATGTCAGAATTGAATATTCTTTAATTTGAAATACATCGATGTTTTAGCTAGTATAAAAAGAATTAAAAAATACTTCAATATCAAAAGTTATTAATATTTTACAGGCCTATATTGTGAAGCTGGCTACTGTAAATAATAAAGTACATACTAATATACTAATTAAAATATTGAAATCACTCGTCGCGCGCTTCTGAATAACAACGAAAGTGCCCGCGCGTTGCCGTCAGTCAGTCTGGCTGTACTCAACCACACCAGACAGTCACCCGCCCGCTCCCCTCTACACTGACCGTGGATTGACAAACCAAAAAACCTGTCAAGCGGGTTATATTTTATCTCAATGGCCTGTGTCACGGCCTTGCTACGCTCACTGTGGATGGCCGGGGGGGGGGGGGGGGGGGGGGGAGGTTAGGTGAAGGACCTTGAAATGAGAGCGAGAGCGCCCGCGCGCCCACGGAAAAGGGAAAGAGATTATTTTGACAAGATTATCACGTGAAAATAACGTACCATCTTAGCCAGGTTTGAAGGCGAGCTCGCTTTCATGTTGGTTCCGCAGAACTCTCTAGAATCTTTACTCTATTTTTAATAATGGTGTTGACGCGGGAATCTCTAATGTTTTTGACAATTATTCGGTTCGCGTCTTATTGGGGTTGCGATCAACAATGTCAACAATTTCCAGTTTTCTTTTCAAAGAAAACTGAGTGGGTTTTCGTTTAGCCATAATGACCAGTGTTGTGACTTATCTAGATAAAATTATCTAGATAACGTATCTAGATAAAATCTGTTATCTATTATCTTCATCTAGATAATTTTTTGGTGTTATCTTTATCTTTTATCTAGATAAAAAATACAGGTTATCTTATCTAAAATTTTAAGCTTTTAGATAAAAAAAATAGATTAAATGTTTAACCATAATATAGGGGCTATCATATTGTATTTATTTTATGTATGCTATTTTATTGTATTTAAGGGGCTATCATATTGTAAACAGCCAATTGAACTCAATTTATGTATTATACTTCTAAAAATTAGTGTTTGGGAGACTATATCTTAAATTTGACACCGAGCACGTTTAAATTAATTGAATTTTGCATTTTGAAAACTTAAGACATTTTCCTGGACAGACCCTAATAGTAATGTATCTTGCACTGATTTTTACAATAAAGTTTGAAACTTTGAATATCCTTAGTCCTGTATCTCTATTCTCTAATAACTTTAAACCTAACTATCCCATCCTTAAAATCCACCCACATTATGATAGATATGGAACAAAATAAGTAAATATTGCTTTTAAAGAAACATGTCAATAACTCAATAATATCATTATTATCTTTTATCTTTCCAAAATTATCTAGATAATTATTTTAATCTTTTATCTATTACCTAGATAATTTTTTTACACTTTATCTTTTATCTTATGTAGATAATTTTTTGGGGAATTATCTTTATCTTCATCTAGATAAAAAATAAATTATCTAGTCACAACACTGATAATGACAGACCTGCTTGTAGAACAACACAAAGAACATTGACAGCTGTCTGAACAAACTCGGGCCAGACTGCCCATGAAGATCAGGTAGCGGGAGGGTTGGGGTGGGTGAGCATACAGTAGTCTATTTATAGCGAGCACAGTAGACCGCCGCGGGCCGCTGTATTGTTGTTATGTCGGCGCCTGGAGAGGAGGAGGGGGGGGGGGGATATCTTCAGGGTTTGTGCTGCCACTGACGTTGGGCGGTCGCCGTCGAGGGGAAAAGTCTCAGCTAGGTCTCGTAGATAACGAGCTGTCATTTTTAAAAGACCACAGCTCCTCGAAAACGTGGTAAACGCAAATAAAGTCGGCACGGGACAAAGAAATTATTGCGTCCTAAGCGTGAAAACGTGCTATTGGAGAACGTCATAACGAATAAAAATAACATTAGTCTTATGCAACTTGAGCGTGACAACTCATAATTCGACGTGTTAACCGTGAAAACGTCCTAACGGTAAACGTCATAACGAAGTTTGACTGTACATCTTTTGCTTCAAAACCTGTAGATGTTAATTTCACAACATGTGAATGGCAAATTTTCTGAACTTCATTGAAATATAGTAGAGTAAAGGAGTAATTTAATATTTCTAGTGTCAGTCAAAACAAGTATTGAAATGTAAAAAGTAATGTGATATGTGAACAATGTGAGAGTTCATTAAAAAATCTTCAGATACATTATAGTGCAAAACTTACACTGAGCTCTTCAGTGTTTTTATTGTTGTTTCATGATTGTATTGTCGATTTATTGTCTTCGTTTGGAGAGCAGTTTTATAACTGAATATGATAGATAGCACTGTAAATAAGCTAGTGAAAAGTAGAAAAAAAAGTTGAAAAAGTATTATTATTTGATTATCACAATCCTCTATATCTAGGTAAGACTGAGGGGGGCTGTGACATCCCACTGTCATTTATGTCAGACAAATAATAATTAATAATAAATACATAAATAAAAACAAATAGTGAACCTTTTACACATGACAGGCCATTTCAAATGAAATATAAAGGTGGGAAGAGTCCAACTTGACTCACTACTTACCGGTAGCCCCACCTAGCCCAGTCTTGACAGAGTCGACAGCCACATCTCTGATGTGAGCAGCATGTTCACGTCGCACAAACAGATACAGGCAGACTCCCACCAGTTGCATGTAGGTGACTTGCACGTAGTCTCGGTCTCTCGACAACACCTTCTGAAGCTCCTCCCCCCACAGTTTGGCGTTCTCAGAGCTGCAACAGAATTATTGGTCGACCTCTCGCTACTCGCTAGCAGTGCGGACAGACATTGACAGGGTTATCATAATTTAATCCCTCACACTACCAACACATTTTTCTTTATCAGTAACAAACCACAAGACTTATTCCACAGCAGCTATTGAGATGAACAGGCTTCACTAAAGCTGTTAACAACAGAATTTTGATTACAATAAATCAACGCTGGACAATCTCACCCCTCATTATCGCACAAGAATTTTTTTCAGTTCCCCAGTGCATCGTTTGAATGTATTATCGAAGAGCTATTTAACGAATAAATAAATGTTTTTGAAGAGTTTATACCTTGCAGCCATAATGTTACTGGCATTCAGATCAACAATCTCTTCAAAGCCCACGGCAAATATATCGATAGCCGTCTCCTCCTCCGTGACATTGGCAACATCAACAAGGGCTGGAACAATCACGAAACAAAAGTTCATTGGTTATTCACAGAAGATTTGCTTGTCCAATATGTGACTGATTCAACAAGTAATTCTTTTTTATATAACTCGCATTTACGTTTAACTAATTAGTCTGTAGGCCTATCGTTAAAATGGCAAGTTATGATGCCTCGTACGAGAGGCAGAGCTAGAGTATCCACTTACAGTGAGACTTGGCCAGGCGAGGAGAATCCAACAGCCAGTCCGATAACGACACATCTTTGTAAACGACGCTTCGGAAGTGTTTCCCTCCATTGACATTGTAGGTTCCAACAGCAACTCGAGCAGTAGACGGGTAGACATACTCGTTGTATCGTTTGCACATTTCACGGAGGACGTTAGTCGAGGCTGGAAATACAAAATATCTACATTGGGATACGCTCTCTCTTTTTACACAACATAGCATTTCCTACACGAAACAAAATGAAAAGATTCCCGTACTTCACAACTGATAAAATCAGAAAGCACAAGATTTCAGAGTTTAAGTTGTTCCGACTTCCGACTAACTTTATCAATGCTTTCCTTATAGACGAGTGATTCGCGACCAACCAGCAAACCCTAATATAAATACCGATTGCTGAATGGCCACAAAATAATTCATATCACCTACTCAATTAGGGCCTAGTCTATTTAGATGACACAAATTTATTAAAATTATCTATTCACAAAAATAGTAGCAATTAACTTTTACACTAACAAAACAAACTAGAAAAAATAAAAGAATAGCTTATGTGTTAACACATGCACCCACCATGTAACATGCTGGAAGGTAATAGGATACGAGCTCGATCTGCAAGTTCACTGTTCAGTGTACTTCCGAGTAGTAGGATGTCGATCGCTTCTTGTTTACTGTTGTCCAACAGATTGTTTTGTATAGTCCTAGCTGCTGAGCGGGCTCCATCCATCAACTGAAACAAATCAGATCACAGATCAGAAACACTACTTTCATACCTCCAACATTTCATTCCAGTACTCCCTCTTTAATTCAAACAAGTGATGACATCCCTACAGAAAGTTAGGGAATAAGAGTATAAGTTCTCATAACTCAAAAATTTTGTATTGACATTGAAATTTTATGGCTCCCTTGCAATTTGAATTAAGAGGGACTTCTGAATTCATATTAGTGCTGTATTTGTATAGATCTAAATCGAAATTGCATTTCCTACAATGTTAGACAAAAATGTGTAAATGTGTATAGTAAGCTAGTAGGCCTTAGAGCAGTTGCACAGTTACTTTATGATCAACAATTAGGAGCTACAACTCACTAGTACATAGTGGTGTCTACTGGTGTAGTGCCCCAGGTGCAAGAAAATGTTAATATGCTACAATCGGATAGTATTACTATTTACTACAGGTAGTAGGGATGTCAGGGAGCATATTTTTTATAGTAAATATACCTGTTTCTTGCCGACTGTCTACTTTTGAATGTCTTAATAAGCCATTCTTCTTTCAAAACAAAACTACACACAACTGCTCACTCAATGGCTGTCTCTGCCTGTTGAACCTGTTACCTTTCATGAAAGGGTGATACAATGTACACTTACTGCAGAGTCATGCACGGCTGCATATGTCACACAATCAACAACATTATAATAGTTACAAATACGCAAACAACCGGTTTTGAAAAAGAAATGAACACAACCAAAAACTGGTTGTGACTTGTGAGCCGACATCCCTAATAGTGTAGTGTGAATATGGAAGTTTATTCATTTTATCACTGGATTCCTTCACTGTCGTGTTTTATTCTACTTGATTGTGACATGGGTAAACAACACTCTGTTTTGATCACAATCAGGTAGGTGCTGAGCTGGCTATTATGTAATCATCAATCTAGGGCAACAATACTAACATTAGAATACTGACACAGCATAATGGTCATACAAGTAATTTGGTAACTTTGCTGTGTCAGGGGTTTTGGGAGGCCCAGTTGGATTGTTGTTAGGAGTTTGGTCTGAGCCCCACTCTTGCATTTTGGCTTGAGTGGGGGGTCGAACCATGTAGGTTGATGAGTGATTATAGTCATGAGCAGCTAGCACAAGCCAAAGAAGGGGTAAAGGGGGGGAAGGTGACGTGATACGGTCGAGGTGGATTAAAAGTGGTGAGGCTCGGGAGTCTCGGGGGGGGGACCGGTCGGAGGAGCCGTTGAAGATGGTCGTAATGTAGGCGCATGAAGATAGGACGGGCGAGAGCGACCGGCGATGCCATGGGGCACAAGGACTATCCCCGAGGAACGAACCAAGGAGTCACGAGGGACGAACGGACGGGGCGAAAGCCAACCAAGGTAGTGTGACTCCTTAGTAGTAGATTAGAGGGAGATAGATCCTGATCGGTACGCCACGTCTTTGCCACGGTAGGATGAATGTCTATTGTCTATTGTGTAACATAATAAATGTACGGTTCCTCGATGTTTGAACCCAGGACTGTTGATTTAAGTTCCTTGTCTCCCGGCCTTCCTCAGACATAGCAACGATCCCAAATGTACGAGTTCATGTATGTCAAGAGAGGGTTACGTCCCCAGTGAAACCTTGTGACAGCCGACCTGAACATGGGTTCGAGTCCCGTACCAGGGTGGTAGGGACAGGGGTGGGTCGGCGCGTGAATTCGGTACACAACAAAGTTGGTGGAGTCTGCCGGGCCAATTTGTTTTATGACAAATTGGTTTACCACGAAAGTTATTTGCTATGTCAATGGAAGCGCCGGTTTGTTTGATTTCCTTAACGTAGTTTCATCTTTGGTTTATGAAATAACAGTTAGTGGTGCCGCCTGTCTTGAAATAATTTGTTTTTTTTTGACATGCCAAATTTGGTATATGCGCTGACTTTGTCTTCAACAAAGTTGTTAGAGGCACCGGTTTTCTTTTGTTTTCTGTGATTTTGCATGTCTGAGATGATTTTGTTTTGTTGTTTTATCTCTACCGTGGTATTAAGATGTAGCGTACCTGTTGAGTGTTATTGTGTGAGTCTCTTTCTCTCTGCTCGCTCTCTCTCTATGTTGATAGCCTCTCTGCACTGGAGGATTGATTATTGCTTGTTGTGTTGTTTCTTTGTATGTGTGTCAGCGTCGTGATTAACCTCGTTGCGTCGAGATTTTCGTTAGGTCAATGCTTGCTACTTAGTCCGTATGAGACAGTTCTTATGAGAACTGCTTTTGAACATCAGTTGACATTGTCGGCAGATTGGCGCGATATTGTCTTGCTAGGGACTATGTTCGTCGTGCTGGGTTCGAGTCCCGCTTTTGTCGTCGAATTGCGTATGCTAGTTTCTTCATTGTTCTATGTGAGTTGTTTCTTGTGTCAATGAGCGCGGCTATGCTCACGTCAGCAGTTTGCTCGCACGAAGAAGGCCAGTTTATAGCTTGGCAATCACTTTTTGTCTACTGTTAATCACGATGTTCTGTTGTATGTATACTGTGTATGAATGTATGACATATACAGTGTTTACATGTATATGTGCGACTGGAGGTCTGGAGGTTGGTCGCTAGGCGATCAGGGTTCCTTGTGCGGTTTTGTGGGCCCTAGAGTTCTATAGGGTGGACTCGGGCGTGAGTCGCTGCAGGCGGCTGGGACCATTGGAGGTCCATGTGTTCGCCTTTGGAGGGCGATTGGAGGACCATTGGAGGTCCATATGTGCGCCTTTGTAGGGCGATGAGGAGGACCAGTTGGAGGTCCATGTGTTCGCCTTTGGAGGGCGATAGAAGGACCATTGGAGGTCCATGTGTTCGCCTTTGGAGGGCGATAGGAGGATCATTGGAGGTCCATATGTGCGCCTTTGTAGGGCGATGAGGTGGACCAGTTGGAGGTCCATGTGTTCGCCTTTGGAGGGCGATAGGAGGATCATTGGAGGTCCATATGTGCGCCTTTGTAGGGCGATAAGGAGGACCATTGGAGGTCCACGCGTTCGCTTTTGGAGGGCGATGGGAGGACCGTGGGAGGTCCATGTGTACGTTTTTGTCGCGCGTGTACATGTAAACATGTGTAAATGTGCGTGTGTGTTTAGAGTGCATGTTCTCTCTTTGGTTTATGGATGTTCTTGTTTCGAGTACGTGTTTAAGTGGCTGTTACGTACATCTTTATTATTTTATATCGTAATTCTTGCATTAGCATAGGTCTAGAGAGGAATTTGCTACGATCGCGTTTTGTGTTCGTCGATTGTCGAGGTAGCCTTGGAGGTCAGTTATTTAACTTTGTAGGGTGTTATTGTCGGTTTGGGGGGTGGCTATTGCTCGGTTGGGCCTGTGTTGCATTGTCTTTGGTTCGAGGCCCGACGCGAGCTTAGTCGTACCGCGCGCGGACGCTGGACCGCTGGCTGATGATGCGACTGCGATATAGCCAGGTCCGCGCGTAGTCAGCATCCACTCCGACACGGCAGCTCTGCACGATTGAATCAGGCACTACTGTTTGTTAGGGTTTGGCTTGGTTTGGCAAGAACAAGCCAAGGGAAAATATTTCAATATTGGAATTCTGAAAATATTCATCGTGCGGCGGTACGTTGACAGTATTGTCCTAGAGCGACGGGTTAAATTGTTCGATCAGTTGTCTGGTTGCTCAATGTGTACACAGGGGTAGTTTTCTCTGGTGGGGATGTCCGTAGAAGTGTTAGGTGTAAGACTAGTTCATTATGGCGTGACTTTGTCACATTAGGTTTATTTGTCTTCTCTCTTCTCTTTTCTGTGCGCGTGCACTTATGCAGTTGAGAGGAAGAGGGAAGATAATTAGTTTTATTTAATTACTTTAAGGTTTTATTAGATGTAGGGATTGATGGACATTCCCGGTGTTTCTCTTTGCTTTGCTGCAGCTTGGCGTTGAGTTTCACAGTTGATGGCTTATGTGTGCATTGAGTGTACTGGACTCTTGGTCAACAACGTAGGGTTTGTCGTTTTCTTTGCTCAAACTCATTTTCTTATGTGTGTAGTTTCCTGCTAAGCAAGAGTCGAGTATTCTTAGTGATTGTGATTGTCTCTTTAGGTGGCTGGTGGGAATCAGCATTTGATGCGTGGATTCCACTGTTTTTGTCTATGCACCGTAATTAATTAGTAATTCGTAGAGAGAGGGAGCAGGGAGGGAGGCCTGGTTTCACTATGTGCTGACGTCTGGTGTCATGACGCAATAATATCTGCAGTGCTGCTCGGAGCGGTCTTGTCTGTGGCGTTTTGTAATTGTTTATATATGTCGCGCAGTCAAGGTCGCTCCCTCAAGTCAGCTGTTCTGTGTGATGTAAGACAACAATAGTGAAACCGCTTTGGTTGCACAGTATGGTGTAACCGAGGGATGCAGTAGCGGGATGCAATTCTGCTGGTGTTTTGTTTTATGTTCCAGTTGATTTTGCATCGCCGATCTGTGTTCGACCGACGATCTGTTGACCTGGGTGGTTGGGACTGCCGTCAGCAGGTCGAAGGTGGAATGTCTTCGGAGCGAAGAATTGTTCGTTTCCGAAGTCCACATTGTATAAAGAGGAACCGTAGAATTTTTGAAATTTTACTTTATTTACTTTCTTGTCGTTTGTGTTGTTTTGAAATGGTTTTAAAATTTTTTTTGAATCTTTGAAATTTTATTTCATTTAATTTATTGTAATTTGTTTAGAAATGGTTTAAGCCTATACGGATTGTTTGTTTGTTACTGTTTTAAAGTTTAAGTCTGGTTATTGTTGCAGAGCATGGTCTCTAGGTCGATACCTATTGTTATTCGGGGTTTTCAGGAGCCTAAACAGGTTTTTTGAGATCATGTCTCTTTAGCTTCCTTTTAGCATGTATCAGTGGCAAGGGCGTGGAGTTACGTTTTGGAGGTTGGGGGTGACACGTACCGTCCGTTCGCTCGTCGTTATCTCAGTACCTTCTCGCCGACCGTGTTAAGCACCTACCACCGTTTTGGATTACTTAGAGTATAGGGGAAGGGGGAGCTTGAATTTAATTCTGGTCCTTCTTCCTACTACCGGTGTTCATTGAACCTTTTTGGCGGTAAGACACAACACCATCAGAGACGATGGATGTTTAAGCGGGGGGATGTAGTGTGAAAATGGAAGTTTATTCATTTTCACACTGGATTCCTTCACTGTCGTGTTTTATTCTACTTGATTGTGACATGGGTAAACAACACTCTGTTTTGATCACAATCAGGTAGGTGCTGAGCTGGCTATTATGTAATCATCAATCTAGGGCAACAATACTAACATTAGAATACTGACACAGCATAATGGTCATACAAGTAATTTGGTAACTTTGCTGTGTCAGGGGTTTTCGGAGGCCCAGTTGGATTGTTGTTAGGAGTTTGGTCTGAGCCCCACTCTTACATTTTGGCTTGAGTGGGGGGTCGAACCATGTAGGTTGATGAGTGATTATAGTCATGAGCAGCTAGCACAAGCCAAAGAAGGGGTAAAGGGGGGGAAGGTGACGTGATACGGTCGAGGTGGATTAAAAGTGGTGAGGCTCGGGAGTCTCGGGGGGGACCGGTTGGAGGAGCCGTTGAAGATGGTCGTAATGTAGGCGCATGAAGATGGAACGGGCCGAGAGGGACCGGCGGTGCCATGGGGCACAAGGACTATCCCCGAGGAACGAACCAAGGAGTCACGAGGGACAAATGGATGGGGCGAAAGCCAACCAAGGTAGTGTGACTCCTTAGTAGTAGATTAGAGGGAGATAGATAAAGATCGGTACGCCACGTCTTTGCCACGGTAGGATGAATGTCTATTGTCTATTGTGTAACATAATAAATGTACGGTTCCTCAATGTTTGAACCCAGGACTGTTGATTTAAGTTCCTTGTCTCCCGGCCTTCCTCAGACATAGCAGCGATCCCAAATGTACGAGTTCACGTATGTCAAGAGAGGGTTACGTCCCCAGTGAAACCTTGTGACAGCCGACCTGAACATGGGTTCGAGTCCCGTACCAGGGTGGTAGGGACAAGGGCGGGTCGGCGCGTGAATTCGGTACATAACAATAGTTACATAGTAGCCACCTGCTTGAGCTACAACGGTGCATGAACAGTGCAAAGTGCATGTAGGGTTCCCAACCATCCCGGTTTCGCCGGGACAGACCAGGAATTAAAGATCTTGTCCTGGTTGAAATTAAAGTGATTCCGGGACGGCAAATGTCCCGGAATTACATGAAAGTGTCTTGCTACTGCCGGGACCCCCTGCCGCCCGAAACGTGAGCTCGAAACGAGCAGAGAGATTGGATAATAAATTAATGTGAGCATAGTTTCCAAAGTTGACTTTTCAAATGCACTATGTTTCAATAAAAATAGGTACATCTAGTATTTACCCTATAAGGCTATTAATATTGTTAAAGCAACACAATAGTTAATAAAACAACAATTTTAGACAGGCACGTGAACTCCTAATTTCTAATTAACTGCGAAAGATTTCTGTTCAAAAGGAAAATTCTTGATTTCTCGTCAAGCAGTAAAAACATGTTATTAGAGCGTAGTAAATCATGAAAAAAAGGTGCCAAAACATTTCGCCTTCGGCGATAGGCCTCCGGCGGGCCTTCGGCAGTATCACGTGAGCCATTCTCTTTCCATGTGCTATTTGTCCCGGAATGTTATTTTGCAGAGTTGGGAACCCTAAGTGCATGTGTGTTGCCTGCTTGAGCTACAACGGTGCATGAACAGTGCAAAGTGCATGTGTGTTGGGTGCTTAACTGATACCATAGTTTCTACCTTTATATTATCTTGGGGGGTTTGGTTAAAGAAAACAGAACACCATGCATCATACAAGGAACTGTGGCCTCTAGTACCACTTTTGGGAACTCTCTGGATATTCTAGAATAAATAATAGAAACAAAAAAGGAATGAATAATTAATGTAAGCACTACATAATCATGCAGCTGTTAACACATTAATAAACCAATACAAGTAGTAATAATTGAATGACTAGATAATAAAACATGTCGCAATCAAGGTGCCAAGTCTTGAATAATTGTGATATCAAACTGCTCATGTATGCGGGTTGAAAATGAATTTGTCAAACCTTAAGTTATGTTTCAAGGACAACATTGTAACTCTTCTCCGCCAGCTAGTGATTTCCACGTTGCAAACAGTTTAGTGCAATCATGGTCTATGCATAAAGAAGTTCTGATTTTGATTTGCATTAAACTTAAATCCAAAGAATTCATGTTAGGTATTGTAAAAATAATTCTGTCTTTAGTACTTTCTTGATTCTTTATAAATATGTTTTAAATCATTTCAAATCTAGTTGATCTGGGGAAGTTTTCATGCATCAATGGTATTTTAAAGTTAATAATAAGAAAACTTAATCTGAGATATTTAGAAATAAGAACATAAGAACAGAATCGGACCCAAGACGTTTACAAACACAATAATGGAAAGAAAAGGATATGGGGAATGTGTTAGAACCACATGCATAGACTAGTGTGTGGTTATTAGTTACCTTGGAGCCCCCTTGAATGGCCCCAGTTCCAGCATAGATTTTACTGACTTCGTTGCCATTGTTGATCCACATTTGACGGAACACCTCTTCAAATCTTGACACCAGTTGTTGCTTCTCCATTAGACGCAGCAGTTGCAGCTGGTGAGCTAGAGTCTATTCACATAATAAGCATTAAAAATAAAAACAGTGGGGGTACATCTTAAAAATTCACACCCAACTTCCATGTTGTATTTGCCAGAGATGGGTAAGACAAGAAATGAATGGAACAATTACACATGAAAATGGAACTACAGTACATAACCTTCTAGTCTTTATAATAATGACTACTATAGCAGTGCCATAAGTCATTGACATTTTTTTACTTTACTCCACCTTGGACAAATCTCTTAAAACTGCAGCTATTTTTCTAGGCCTTTCAAAAACTTTTGATCTGGTCGACCATGGCACTTTTCTAAGTAAATTGTCTTCTCATGACATCAGAGGAACAAATCGTTTGAAGCTTATCTTTCCATTTGCTCAGAGTTATACTAGTTAGAATTAGCTCAAATTACAGCTCTAAACAATAAATGTTGGTGCACCACAAGGCACAGTTCGTGAGCCAATATTATTTCTTATTTATATTAACGATCTTTGTAAGTTACCTGTAGATGCTCAAATCATCTCTTATGCTTATTAAGTTATTATATAGTGTTAATAATCTCTAAAAATACCTGGGAGCAAACATTAAGAACCAGTAATAAAACAATAGATATTGTATTTATAGATAGTTTAACTCGAGCATACACAGATACACATGCACCCTCGCATATACGTAATGAAAGCCTGAAACACATCTCATACAGAAACTTCTTTCTAGCTCTACCCATGTTGTCATTATTATCTTACCATCTATCTTTGATTGTAACTTTATAGTTAAAATTGTATTGATAGTCATGAAAATGCCTGAATTTAAAATAGGTAAAAATGATGCTCTACGATAAATAATACACCTATCTATTTTTATTTTTTTATCTTAGTTGACATTAAGTTGTTTTGTAGTAAGTTAAACTTTGTTACGACGTTCATCATTAGGACACTTTCACACTAAAGATGTCAATTAATTAGTTGTTCTACCAAATTTCAATAAGAAAAGGATCAATTTTAATTTATTGCAGCATCTTTGAGTTGCATGTGTTCATGCTTATGACGCACAAAGCGCCATTATTGGTAAGACTAGTTACAAGTAACCTAGCATACATACGTTAACAACCGAAACAGCTTGTCTTGGGCAAATACTCAAGCTGTTCCAGTTTCTGAACCAAGACTTTAACCGACAGCAAAGGAAATGAATCATGTACTAAGTGTGACAAGTTTACATCCATCTCCAGCATCAGTCTGTTGCTACAATTAATTTTAGTCAGTATTTTCAACAAGAGCCATAAGAAGTTTCATGATGAATAGAGCCCCATATGCTTGTTAATTCCAGAAAGGGATAGGTCCAAAATCAAGCGAGTCATCATAGTAAACAAATATGCAGTGTAGAGTAGACACTACTTAATGCAGATTGAGAAAGAGACATGAGACCGATAAGTTTTAAGTTTCTTTCTAGGGTGTGTATTATTCTTGGTGTTTAATGTTTCCTTATCCTATAGAAGAGGCCTAATTATGCCAAAAAACTAGTTGCAGACAATAAATGAGGTTTGTTGCCATAAATAACTAACTAAAAACGGATCACTACAACCAGCTAGTGTTGGAAGTCTTGAAAGTTTCAACTTGAAAGTTTCAATTTGAAAGTTTCAATTTGAAAGTTTCAACTTGAAAGTTTCAATTTGAAAGTTTCAACTTGAAAGTTTCAATTTGAAAGTTTCAATTTGAAAGTTTCAACTTGAAAGTTTCAATTTGAAAGTTTCAACTTGAAAGTTTCAATTTGAAAGTTTCAACTTGAAAGTTTCAATTTGAAAGTTTCAAATTGAAACTTTCAAGGCATCAAGTGAAACTTTCAAAAAAAACGTGAAAGATTGATATTTTATAGCTACATTATACTAGTTAAGTATTTATTACTTTTAAAGTTATTCAGAATACAGTATAATGATTGGTCACATAGACAGTGACAGTGAAGTTGAGCCTAACTTTACAGTACAGAGTTCGAGACTCCAGAGGCCGAGTAAAAGATAAATATACTACGTTTACTATGGGAGCCGAGTCTGTACGATTCGGTACATACAAACTGCATTCGTACGAGATTTTCCTGGTAAACACGTTTGTATGTACCGAGAAAGTATCCAAGCCAGCACGCACTGCCGATCAGTAATATTTACTAAATTTAGATAATGTACAATCTCAGAATCAGTGGTAAAGTAAACAGAAACTGGAGCTGATTGTCGAGAACGTATAGTACAACTAAGTACAGACTTGGTTCGTGTGGTAAACATATATTCAGACTTCTCTAATAAAACTAAGAGAAGTTTATTGGTATCTGTATATATATCTGCTTTGAGAGTGACAGGTTAAGTCAAAATGTCCTTTCTTTATTTTTATAGCCTATTTTATACCAACCTAATAAAATACATTTAATTCATGGTAATGTATCAAATTTTCATGAAAATCAATCTTTCACAAAATTTCAATATTTCATGAAACTTTCAACGAAACTTTCAACGAAACTTTCAAAAACTAAATTTCATGAAATTTTCCAACACTACAACCAGCATCATTCACATTCTACGTACATTTTTAGGAGTAGATGGGATTGCAATGGTTTCTTTGCCTTTAATTAGCATTTTGACTAATTAAACTGTGCCTAGTTTGTCCCGTCTATTTATAAAAGAACAAAAACCCTAATTGGCAACTCAACAGTTTTTATTTTTGTTAGAAAGAAAGTTACCTCCAGTCCAAAAAATGTCTGTACACAATTAGTACGGTCTAGACAATCCAGGCAATTTGTACGTAGAGTTCCTTTTTGTTCGCTGAAAGTAAGTTAAAATCAGTTAGTGCAGGTAATCACAACTTAAGAAGGCTTAATGACACTAATATTGAAAGCTATCTTACCAGCATACTTCATCTCCTTTTGCATAGAAGAGAGAGAATATTTTGAAATAGCTATTGACTTTTGCTTTTAATTTGCTAAGGTTCTTTGTATTACCACCACGACACTCCTGGTGGTAATCAAAGACTATGTGAGGTACATCTGCGTTGTGTTGGGAAGCTTTGTGATGAGCCTGAAAACAAACAATACATACACTTTAGAATGCATTAGCCTACTACCAATTTCAGTTTCATGCTAGTAAAGTTAGGATACATTTCAAGATTCCTTCAGATTTAACTTACCACCTAGGCCTACATCAGAGATACCATTTTTGAATATAATAAGGGCCCAAAACTGACTGCCAAATTTTGTTTTAGCATATATTACAGAATTTGGTTATACTGTATTACCGGTACTGTGTTAACGTAGGCCTATCTCATTTTCCACGAATTTTTTTCTGCACGGGCATAATTGCAATGAAATAAAATTGATATTGAAGGCAGTGAAATAATTTATTCGAGCTCAATCTGCAGAATCAACCAAAACTGTAGAATATGCTTAACGTAACATAGCTGTTGTTGATTCTGCAGATAGAACGGCATCATAGGAGGCAATAAGAGAACAACACCTTGCCTTAAATTAATTGTTCAGTATGTTGATTACGTTTGCAACTTATCGGGAGTAAATAATGTCTAATTAGTTTCATTGCAGGGATAAGATGCACAAATTGGGGTTGAGCAACATACGCGTACACGATTGAGATAGAAACATACCTGGAATAACTGGCTCAAGATGGCTTCTCCTTCCTTATTGCCGATTAAACTTGTACCTAACAAGTTAACAATGGCTTGGTGACCATATCTTTCTTTCTGCATGCATAAATGGCGGTCAAAAACTGACGACGAAGCTTCAAAGCCTCTGGAAAGTTTCACCTTGTGTGATCCAACCTATAAGAAAAACAAATTAACAAATTTCAATTTACCAAGCAGACAAGAGCCACCACTGAAGCACTGTGATGTTCTGTACAATGACCTGACAAGACAGTGATGTTATGATCCCTTCACTTTCAGCGAGCTCAGAACTGTGTTAGATTTATTCTAAGACCACATTACTCCGAGCTTCAAACAGTTATCCTGGACCCACCTGAAAGACTAACGACTAGAAAGTGTACCGAATCTGGAGAAATATTACAGATGAGAGATGTGTTCCATCAAACATACATTACAGTCTATATAGTATGTTAAAAATGTAATGCATGTCTTCACTCTTCAGTAAAGATTGTGGAATAAATGTTAAATGAAAACTCTTGACGAAAAGAAGGTAGTACTACCCTTCTGACCAGCATCTCATTTACCTGAACTCCAGGTTGCTCCCAAAAGAGAGGCACGGAACCACGTGTTTGAACATAAGAAGTAACTTCGTTGTCTAAGAATATCACTTGTTCAGTCTCCACAAAGTTTGCTACGTGGCCATCGTCATTGCTGCCTCGTACATTGAACCTGACAACAGAAAACAGAACAATACAAACTAGGTATTGAATTGCAGTACATACGAAGGAAACACAAAACAAATCAATCACAAATTGTCTTCGTTTTATAACTTCTTGTAAGAATGGTTTACGTGTTATCAGCCTGCATTTTCATGAGCGCAAACAAAGTGTCTATTAGAAAAACTACAATCATCTTTAATGTAAGATTATTATTTTCTATAGGCCTAAGTCAATCCTAGTTTACAGTTATTAGCAGGGAAACTATTTTAGATGGAAAATAGAAGATTTTGTATTCTCAGGGTTCATTTGATACCAGTTGGGAACTACGTACTTGTCTAGAGATAATTTTAAACACCTGCAAATCTGCTCCTCATATTCCCTGTGCAATGTGTTGCAAAACAATCCACAGGTAGAGTATACATACCTTGTGCCTGCTCGTTCGCAGCTGAGTCGGGAGATGATAACAGCTCTCGCCTGCCGGCTGCCAACGTACACGGTTCGGATTTCAACGCTACCACACATAGCTTTGAGCAACCAGTTCGAGCAGTCTACACTAAATCTCAGGAGATGGATGTGAAGCATTCGATTCCTAAAAAAAAGATCAAAACAATATAGTACCTATATACCGTTTTCAATGTACACGTAATAGTGATGTTAGCGGGTACCCATTATGCTCTATCACATGTGGGAGTAGGACTTAACTAAATTCCATTGGCAAAATTATTAACATAAATTTGTTTGCAAATTGGTGGTTGTAGGTCCATACTTACCAGAAGAACCTATTGTCTGTCGTCATCGTTTTCCGACGGCGTTGGGCGCACAAGGTGATATCCAAACTTTCTCCTGAAGTTGACCAAGAGAAGTAGAATGTGCCAGAGTTAAGGAGTTTTCGAACCTCGGCAACACGCTCTTCGTCTTGAGGTTGGTTACGCAATGAAACGAAGCTTGTTTGGGTGATGCGGAATATTTCTGAATCCCCAATTTTTCCCATCGAGACACATCCCGTTACCAGAACTAAATATAGAACTGTACTTTCTCCTATAAATTGAAACAAAAGATGAAATGAAAACCTCACAGATAGTTCCAAACAGGCTACATAGACAACTTGACAACTTGACTTCCTAGTGAAGCACTTGCACTGAATTTGAACATAGGCCTATAATAAACCAGGATTTAGGGCTATCTACAAACTGTATGGGATACAAGAATAAAATTAATATAAAATTAACATTAGGGTAGACCTACATTATTTGAATTAATGTAAATTTAAAACAAATATTTGTATAAATGTACGAAATCATCACAGAACATGACACAATCTATTGTGACAAGGGAGGGAAAGGAATTATGCCTTAGTTTACTTATTGAGTGTATATTGTAGGGTGGAGACCTAACGGCTACGGTTGTCTATCTACTGCTTGGTACCACTCAACTCAACATTATCTAGTTGGCTAGCAGCAGAGCACAAGTGGAGGACAGTGCACAATAGTACAGATCCGTGATTCGTACCTACATGCATTTACATTCTGCTACTCCGACAGTGTCTCAATAAATAGCACCTGTTGTTTGTTTGACGCTTTCCCACAGAACATTTTGTTAGGATTCACTGTCATTCTTTTAACTCTGAAACCAGTTTGAAGAAGCTGGTGTTTTAGAAGTGCTGTGACGTACAAAACTGATTTCTCTGGAGGTGACTAATGACCAGAGGCAGGAGTTTATGGTGAAAATGTTTTGAATATTTCGTTTTTAAGATTTAAAAAGGTGGTGAATTGGTGTTGAATACTTTGGAAAAAATCGTTTTTATAGCGGTGTTAATTTTTTTCTATTTTTGGCTACTTTGGGTCATTGGAAAATGCATAGGCTAAAAATTAGAACACAAATATGTATCAACCTACATTTATAAGGTAAATAGCAAAACTATAAACACATTAATTAATCAATGAATCACTGAGCTGCTTATGTAAAACAGTGAACATTTATTGTAGGCCTACTCACACTAGTTTCCTTAAATTATGTCTCCAAATTGCAGTGCGTTGCCGAGGACGCCGTGCAGCCGTGACGTGACTGTTGACACAAAAAACGTAAAAATTGGACGGTAAATCGCAAATTTGTCATTAATTTATTTTATTCCAACGTTATTCGTGAATAATGGGTACAATTGCTCAAATCGCGGCTATAGACCTACTTAAACATCGCGGAAATTCGCGCGAAAAAAAATGTCATTTCCAGCACCACAAGTACCTAAAACGTCCACATCTGTAGTTATAAAACATTTTCTAAGAAAATCGCGTTTATCGTTAATACCATATCTCCTGCCTCTGCCAATGACCATCTACCTGCTGCTGGTCATCCACCATTGTTAAGAGTGATAACTTGTGTTTCACTTTCGATTGCTAGCCTAGCCTAAACCCCTAGTTCTATACTTCTAATTAGACCTACCCAGAGCTTTCAGACAGTACTTCCTATGTCATCGATAATCGGTTACATCAAATCTAGACTTAGATCAAGAACTAGGGCCTAGCCTAGCAATGAGGTAAGAGCTTCCGGACAAGTGCTAGGTCACACACAGTAGGCTTAGACCCAGGGGTAGTTAGCTAGTCTGCCCAGGTCGAGCATAGCTAAGCTAAGGGATTTTGGTATTTATGGCCACGAGTTGATTCTGGTTTTTACTCACTTTTTCATTGAAAAACGCCAAAGTTTTGTTTAAAGTGTTATTTTTATTGTTCAATGTTGAATTGGCTTTATTTTGATGTACATTATAATATTGCAGTTACTTTTGAAGAGTATTAAATGATTATTGAATTTGTTATATGAAATGTGTACGCCTTCTTCCTTGTTCTCCGCTTCGTGTCCGGTGCAGTACTGCCAATCTAGAAGGTAAAGACCTGAACCACATATCAACCAGGCGTAGGCCCAGTCAATTCAACATAATATAATTGACCCCCTAACCTGTCCCAACTTTCGTGGGATGTCAGACAGCTAGGCCCAGGCGTAGGCCCAGCCAATTCAACATAAAATAATTGACCCAATAACCTCTCCCAACTTTCGTGGGATGTCAGGCAGCTAGGCCTAGGCCTAGGCGTAGGCCCAACCACAGATGAGAACAGAGGATTTTTTCATGTACTTACGTTGGTAGATCACACTTCCTGTATGCTCCGAACAGCTGCGCTCTCGCACGTACGCTATATTGCCATATTTAACGTGATTGTGTTGTCAAATCGATGCAACTTCAAAATGATAATTTAATATGAAAGAAGATACTATTTGTATTGACTCTCGTCTTACACGATCTAACGCTAACATTTTCATCCCCACTTCTAACCATCTTTATTACAACCATTGTCCTACCCACCTTTGTAGTAAAGTTTATAACAAACTCCCCAAATCAGTAAAAAACTCTACATCTCTTCCACTTTTTAAACATAGACTTAAAACTTTCCTCTCAATTGAATCATTTTACACTTTAAAAGAATTTTTTGATAACTAACAACTTAAATACCTGTTTCTCTTACCCATCCTTATTGTTATTTCTTAATGTATTTTGTAGTTTTATAGATTTGTATGTATATTTTATTTTGTATGTATGGTTATTTTGTATAGTTTATACCAATATTTGTATTATGTACAAATCTTACGGTGAAATAAAATAAAATAAAATCACTGTAGCTTACAGATAAATCATGAAATAACATAATTTATGTACTACGCAAATGATCAATATTGCAAAGGAATACAGAAAAAAGTGAGTAAAAACGGAATCAGCTCGTGGCCATTATTACTGGGATTTTGATAGGCTAGGTGACGACAAGTCAACGTACCAGCATTTAGTTGTAACACCCCTAAACAGCCATAAGCATCCAAAAGTTTTGTGTACTGCCGCTTGACCGATTCAGTTTCCTGAGGAGCTGAAATAGAAAAATGCAAATTGTGTCAAATTTTAGTTGGTCAAGACTCGAACTATTAGGCCTAAAGCGGGGTGCACAATTGCCCGGTAACGATAACTGTAACTATAACGATAACGATAAAACGGTAACGGGACTTGGCATTCGATGCACAATTGCCCGTTAAGCAGACGCTCGGCTATTTGCCAATACTTTTAACAGGCCGTGGACGCTTGATTCTGATTGGTCCCGGTAACGGTAACGTTAAGTTAAATCTTGGCGAACTTTGCCGTTATCGTTACCAGGCTAGAAGGTCAGACGGGAACGGGAAGGCTATTGTGCATCATACCATAAGCTAGCATTGGGACAAACTTTTATCGTTACCGTTGCCGTTACCGTTACCGATATCGTTACCGTTGCCGGGCGATTGTGCACCCCGCTTAAGCCTAGGCCTAGAAGTTCTTAGGTTAGAGTGACCCCAAAACTACCAGGCCCTAGGCCTAGGCCTAGATGAAACCCCAATTTAATAACTAGACTGTAATGCAAGTTACAGTTATCTAGCTTTTACGACAACTCCCTAGTTGTCATGTTTATCCATTAATTAAGATATGTTTTTAGTAATTACGCTTCACCCCACTAGGCCACCCACCAGCTGATAACGAAACCATTGTATAAGCACTTACAGAGAACTGCGACAGCTTGAGACTCAAATAACAAAGTGTCATCTTTATTTCTTTGCTCCAACAACACACTGTAGGGATTTGGAGGGTTAATTTTCTCAAAAACACGAAAACCTTTTCCCATAGCCATTATGACAGTTATGAGCCGTAGGCCTAGGAAGAAACGATAGATTTTTTAGCGAACAACCACAGTCAATAAAGTAAAACACGCCTCCTTTACTCAAGAAGGCGGTGCAATTAGTAGCGGTATGAAAATAGCACCGGCAGAGCGCACAACAACAGCAACAAAAATTTGCCGTTCCCCAACAATACCCCAACTGGTAGCCAGCCGTATTTGAAAGTCAGGAGCAAAGAAGATATCAAACAAAAATGCAAAAAATTTGCAAAAAAAGAGGCCAAGCCCAAAACGGAGAAGACAAATCGTTACAAACCAAAGAGGGCACACGCACAAAAAACGAAAAATTTCAAAAGAGGCTCAACATTTAAAGGGGTGATATCTAAAATTGTGGCCAAGCCAATTATTTTATTTCCAATATATAAACATAGTAATTATAATTAAATAAACAAATAATATATAAATGTTTACATCACTTAATAATTGATAAATAAATATATTAACATTAACTACAAAATTAAATTAACTTATTGAAACATTTCTAGTTGGGAAAAACAAAATGAACACACTTAATAGGGAACCAAAGTGGGCGTTGACTGGTTCACACGCGTCTCCCGTTCCTATCTAAATAAGCCGTACTAGATTTTTCGTAAGCGCTACCGCCTGTACCAGAGAACGTACAAGAAGCAAATGCACATTCTAAGAAACTGTGAGGTTTCCTCTTTACAATGATATAAAACACTTTTATTAATCTCAAGTTTATATAGGTATACTTTTGAGTTGAAGTGAACGCTGTTTGTACAGTGCAGTGTTGACAAATCTCAAGTAAAAAACGTATGCATATTTTTATAGCCTACGACCGTGACAACAACTTGCACTTGCATAAGCAATGTGTCTACTGTTGCCATGAATTGTCAAGTACAATAATGTTTCATGGAAATGCCAAAAATATGTTTAAAATTGTATGTTATTGCAACCCGTGAAAACAATCTGGCAACCGCGGTCGGTCGGCAGCCGCCGAGTCCGCCTAATTTGGTGGTATTTTCGACACATTCACACACATATCTCGTACTCATTTAAATTTGGGCTACGTTCAGTAACCAACTGATAGATCATATTGAGCAGTATGAACTGTCGAATAATGTGATGTAATTTGTTTTCATAACTTTTGCGTGTATCAAAAGATACAGCGAGTTACATTTTCGTTCCATGCTTACTCTTATGGACGCGCGGACCAGTGTGAGCCAAAAACCTTCCCGCCTTCAAAACTTTGGTTCCCTATTTATAATAAAAAACTTGGCCGATTAATTTGCATTCTCAGTTTTATTTTCCAAGTCCTGAAATGTTTCTTGAACTACATTATTAAATTGATTTTAAAGTTTATTAACTTGATGAGTTATTACCATTATTGCTTTATAGTACGTAGTATTAATAATATATTACCCAAAGCCAAATTGCAAATTCATCGGCCAAGCTTTTAATTATAAATACAGTGTGTTCATTTTGTTTTTCCCACCTCGAAATGTTTCAATAATTTTATATTTTTATTTATTTATCAATTATTAAGTGATGTAAACATTTATATATTTGTTTATTTAATTATAATTACTATATTTATATATTGGAAATAAAATAATTGGCTTGGCCACAATTTTACATATCACCCCTTTAAATGTTGAGCCTCTTTTGAAATTGGCGTTTTTTGTGCGTGTGCCCTCTTTGGTTTGTAACGGTTTGTCTTCTCCGTTTTGGGCTTGGCCTCTTTTTTGCAAATTTTATGCATTTTTGTTTGGTATATCAATGTTTTTTATTTAAAACGACTTATCTTGTTATGTATCCAAGTCAACTTGATCTCCGCCTAGCGGAGGCTCGTCGAACTCCAACTTGCGAGTTCGACGAGCCTCTGCTAGTCGGAGATCAAGCGACTAGTAGAGGCTCGCCGAACTCGCAAGTTGGAGTTCGACGAGCCTCCGCTTGACGGAGATTAAGCGGACCTTGTCATTTTGTTGGTGATTTTCTTTCCCGTAATTAGAACTAACTAGGAAAACGCTCCGCGTTGCCAGATGAGCGAGCTGGTTCAATATTTTAAAGCAAACAAATCTTTTGAATATCATATTTCTCTTTAAAAAAAAAAAAAAATACCTCTATAATAAACATGATTTTTTTACAAGATGGCGGATAAGGCTACAACCTTACTACTTGTGTATATTGTTTCTTAATATGTTGCTAATAAATGCACAAAATATTATTTAAATCCGGCTAGAGGTTTTCTTTAAATAAATTAAAACCTTTAAGTTGATTTTCCGATTGATTTCCGCATAATTTAATTCGACCGGGGTCTACTCAATAGGCTCTTATTCATAAACTATTAAGCCTACCAGTGAATGGAAAGTGTCATAATGTAGATACAGACTATATCTAAAATGTAATATTGTTGAATCATACAATAACCCGCTTTTAAATCATAATAAAAGCTTTTTAATTTGTCGACCAAGTTCGTTGTTAATTAACTTTTGCATGATTGCCCTGAACGTCATTAAATATAACACGTCATTGTAGCCATTCTATGATAGCTATCAAAATTCCAAATACATAGTGAGAAAGGTCTGACTGCGTAAGCAATTTCGGCAGCATATTATGTGCATCTAACGTCAACGGTCCGCAAATGCGAATCATATCGGTGGAACACTGTAAAAACGAAGAAAATTACTGCCGTAAATAAACAATATTAATTTATAACCTGGCGGTTAAAGCTACAATTTTGAAACTGTTGTCGAGTGTTGGTACTATTGATATGGACTTACATATAACAATTTATTTATATCGGTGTGTAAGTTTTAATTTAATTAAATAAATAACAAAAAATGTGATTCAGTTGTTAATTTTTTGTAGGTTGGCATCTTACGTCATTGTAGCCATTCTATGGCAGCTATCGAAATTCTAAAGAATAGTGCATAGGCGTACGCTATGTTTATTGTATACTATGCGCATCTAACTGCAATGGTCCGCAAATGCGAATCATATCGGTGGGACACTGTAAAAATGAAGAAATTATAGTAGTAAATAAACAATATTTTTTTATAACATGGCGGATAAACTTACAATTTTGAAACTTTTATCAAGTGTTGGTACCGTTAATGTAAATCTACACGTTAAACATTATTTCAACCCGTTAGTAAGTTTTTATTTAATTAAATAAATAAACAAATTTTATTTTTCAGTAATTAATTTTTTGTAGGTTGGCATCTTGACGAATTTTTCTGGTTATGTTAACAGCATCGAGTTTAGTGGTCACAAACGTTGCCCGAAAATTTTAGCCAAATACGTTAAGCCGTTTGACCTGTGCGCGACGAACAAAATTTAGCGCACATACGTACACGCAGACAAAGCGCCGATCGAGTTGTATGGAAAGATTCACTCCGCTTCGCTACGCTCATCTAACTAGGAAAACGCTCCGCGTTGACAGATGAGCGATTTTTTTCAATGTATCAAATCAAATAAATCATTTGCATATCATATTACTCTTTAAAAAAAAATATCTTTATAATAAACATATGATTTTTTTACAAGATGGCGGATCAAGTTACAACCTTATTACTTAAGTTTATTTTTACTTGATATGTTGCTAGTAAATGCACGAAATATTATTAAAATCCGTTAAGAAGTTTTCTTTAAAGAAATTAAAACCTTCAAGTTGATGGATTTCCGCATAATTTCATTCGACCGTGGTCTACTCAATAGGCTCTAAATCATAAACCATTAAACCTATCAGTGTATGGAAAGTTCCATAATGTAGATACAGACTATATCTAAAATGAAATATTAATTAATCATACAATAACCCGCTTATAATTCATAATAAAAGCTTTTTAATTTGTCAACCAAGTTCGTTGTTTACATTTGCATGTTTGCCGTGAAGGTCATAAAAACATAACACGTCATTGTAGCCATTCTATGATAGCTATCAAAATTCCAAATACATAGTGAGAAAGGTCTGACTGCGTAAGCCATTTCGGCAGCATACTATGTGCATCTAACTTTAACGGTCCGCAAATGCGAAGCATATCGGTGGAACACTGTAAAAACGAAGAAAATTACTGCCGTAAATAAACAATATTTGTTTATAACATGGCGGTTAAAGCTACCATTTTGAAAATGATGTCGAGTGTTGGTAGCTATCAAAAATCCGAATACATAGTGAGAAAGGTCTGACTGCGTAAGCCATTTCGGCAGCATACTATGAGCATCTAACTTTAATGGTCCGCAAATGCGAAGCATATCGGTGGAACACTGTAAAAACGAAGAAAATTACTGCCGTAAATAAACAATACTTGTTTATAACATTGCGGTTAAAGCTACAATTTTGAAACTGTTGTCAAGTGTTGGTACTATTGATGTGGACCTACATATTAAAAATCATTAATATCCGTGTGTAAGTTTTAATTAAAATAAATAAATAACAAAACACGTGTTTCAGTTGTTAATTTTTTGTAGGTTGGCATCTAATGTCATTGTAGCCATTCTATGACAGCTATCGAAATTTCAAATAAAAGTGCAGAGGAATTGTTACGTACGCTATTTTTGGTGTATACTATGTGCATCTAATTGCAAAAGTCCGCAAATGCGAATCATATCGGCGGAACACTGTACAAATGAAGAAATTATTGTTGTAAATAAACAATATTTTTTTATAACATGGCGGATAAACGTACAATTTTGAAATTATTGTCAATTGTTGGTACTGTTGATATTAACCTACATGTGAAACATTATTTGAATCCGGTTTTAAGTTTTCATTTAATTAAATAAATAAACAAATTTTATTTTTCAGTAATTATTTTTTTGTAGGTTGGCATATTGACGAATTGTGCTGGTTATGTTAACAGCATCGAGTTTAGTGGTCACAAACGTTGCCCGAAAATTTCAGCCCAATACGTCAAGCCGTTTGACCTGTGCGCGACGAACAAAATTTAGCGCACATACAGACATACATACATACATACAGACATACAGACACACAGACAAAGCGCCGATCGAGTTGTATGGAGAGATTCACTCCGCTTCGCTACGCTCATCTAATAAATGCACGAAAAATTATTAAAATCCGTTAAGAAGTTTTCTTTAAAGAAATTAAAACCTTCAAGTTGATGGGTTTTCGCATAATTTCATTCGACCGTGGTCTACTCAATAGGCTCTAATTCATTAACTATTAAACCTATAAGTGTATGGAAAGTTACATTATGTAGATACAGACTATATCTAAAATGTAATATTAACTAGGAAAACGCTCCGCGTTGCCAGATGAGCGAGTTTTTTTTAAGTAAATCAAACATATCATTTGCATATCATATTACTCTTACAAAAATAAATACCTTTATAATGTACACATAATTTTTTAAAAAGATAGTGGTTCAAACTACAACCTTATAATTTGTGTATATTATTTGCCGATATGTTGCTAATAAATGCACGAAATATTATTTAAATCCGTCAAGAAATTTTCTTTAGATAAATTAAAACCTTTAAATTGATTTTTCTTTGTATTTCCGCATAATTTCATTCGACCGTGGTCTACTCAATAGGCTCTAATTCATAAACTATTAAACCTATCAGTGTATGGAAAGCTTCCATAATGTAGATACAGACTATATCTAAAATGTTATATTAATAAATCATACTATAACCCGCTTTTAAATCATAATAAAAGCTTTTTAATTTGTCGATCAAGTTCGTTGTTAACATTTGCATGTTTGCCGCGAAGGTCATTAAATATAACACGTCATTGTAGCCATTCTATGATAGCTATCAAAAATCCAAATACATAGTAAGAAAGGTCTGACTGCGTAAGCCATTTCGGGAGCATACTATGTGCATCTAGCTTCAATAGTCCGCAAATGCGAATCATATCGGTGGAACACTGTAAAAACGAAGAAAATGACTTCCGTAAATAAACAATGTTTGTTTATAACATGGCGGTTGAAGCTACAATTTTGAAACTGTTGTCGTGTGTTGGTACTATGAATGTGGACTCACATATAAAAAATTATTTATATCGGTGCGTAAGTTTTAATTTAATTAAATAAATAACAAAACATGTGTTTCAATTGTTAATTTTTTGAAGGTTGGCATCTTACGTCATTGTAGCCATTCTATGACAGCTATCGAAATTCCAAATAATATTGCATAGGTATTGTTACGTACGCTATGTTTGGTGTATACTTTGTGCATCTAACTGCAATAGTCCGCAAATGCGAATCATATCGGTGGAACACTGTAAAAATGAAGAAATTATTGTAGTAAATAATATTTTTTTATAACAAGGCGGATAAACTAACAATTTTGAAACTTTTGTCAAGTGTTGGTACTGTTGATAGTAATCTACAAGTGAAACAATATTTAAATCCGTTTGTAAGTTTTCATTTAATTAACTAAACAAACAATTTTTGTTTTTCAGTAATTAATTTTTTGTAGGTTGGCATCTTTACAAATTTTGCTGGTTATGTTAACAGCATCGAGTTTAGTAGTCACAAATGTTGACAAAAAATTTCAGCCAAATACGTCAAGCCGTTTGACCTGTGCGCGACGAACAAAATTTAGCGCATATACATACAGACATACATACAGACATACACACAGACAAAGCGCCGATCGAGTTGTATGGAGAGATTCACTCCGCTTCGCTACGCTCATCTTATTATTTTGTTACATGGTCACTGTTCAAGATAGGATTCTGAAAACTTAACTTAGTTGTCTACATCGATGGCAAGAACGTTGTGACACATTTTTTTTTTTTCGTCGGCAACTTTTGATAATAACTAATTTTTTGGGAGTATTAATTTTTTTCAGGTTGGCATTCTGTCCAATTACAACTTTTTGTATGAAAGGGAGGTAATAAAGGTTAGTGCAAAATTTGGTGTTTACTTCTTTATTCGTTTGGGGCCCACAGACCGACAAGGAATTAGGCAGTAGTTAACTGAAGAATTTTTTAGTTTTTTAATGATCTTTACGATTTAATATCTTCCATACGCAACATCCGATCGAGATGAAATTTTAAATGGTTAGTCTCGTGGTAAAAGCCCACCGATTAATGAAAATTTGAGGTTTCCATCTATTATTGGTTTGCGTTAGCAACATCGTGTTAAAGTGCACTTCGATGCTTGCAGTAAGAGTCGCGTAGTGGACGCTTGCATATGGCTTGGCCCGGCTCGCTCCCGCGCGCCTAGATATAATACCCTAGTAGGGAGCCATGACATGAACACCTGCAATCTTAATCTTAAAATATAGCTGAACACAAAAATAAAATACTCAAAAATGTTTTTATTTACTCATTTATTTATTGATTTATTTATTGATTTATTTATTTACTTATTTATTTATTTATTTATTTATTCATTTATTTATTTATTTATTTATTTATTTATTTATTTATTTATTTATTTATTTATTTATTTATTTATTTATTTATTTATTTATTTATTTATTTATTCATTCATTCATTCATTCATTCATTCATTCATTCATTCATTCATTCATTCATTCATTCATTCATTCATTCATTCATTCATTCATTCATTCATTCATTCATTCATTCATTCATTCATTCATTCATTCATT